>SNQJ01S0188515.1:0-18334 GCA_010110895.2 Picea sitchensis
GGCCATCTAGGTTGAATCATCTATCATCAACAATGCCTCCAGGTGAACTTGTGGGAGACTAAGGACCTCTAAGGAATAAGGCCCCCACCTTATTGCGTGCCCCTTAGAATCATCGTGAGCGACTATCTCAGTCTGCCCTCACGACATCGTGGGTCCTCTTGAACTAGGTAAATGTTAACCTACAGTTCAAGCCATGGCGGGAGTGCTAGTAGGCTGTGGTAGGGCTAGTGTCCACACCTCTCCCTCAACATCTATGGTAGTCGTGCGTGACCCCTTTACTCCATATGTGAGTCTGGTCAGCAAGCTATCGCTAGTCTGCATCATCAACAAATCATGTCAGGATATATCCATATCATGTCATCTAATTAGATGCCTAATATCACAGTAATACAATCAACCTCAATGGTACACTCCCTGACTCGATCTGGAATCCAAGAGGTTCCATCGATGCCTCTGCATCCTCAAGGTCCAAAATCCTGCACACTCAGTAAAACCAAGTTAATAGCACTTGTCTATGTCAATTTAGTAAAACAACATGTCATCAACCCATAACACCTCATAATCAAAATCAAAAGTTTTAATTGCATAATAATCCAGATCACTTGTGAGAAAGTGTCCTCAAAGAATAAGTTTGTTCAGTGTGCCAGAGCGGGATGTTACATACACCCCCTCTTTGTCTAAACTTCGTCCCGAAGTTTCACAGTATATATGCTGAAATAAAGTGTATCACAGTATCATATGTCTATCTATCAAACAAAAATGGAAACTGCTAGCGGATATCATATGCGTCCTCCCAGGTCGCCGAGTGCGGACTATAATTGTCCCATTGGAATTTGACTTGCTCTATCGTTCAACTTCATAGTTGTTGAATGCGATGATCCAAGATGCGGACCAACTCAGTCGTGAGTGCTCCCTCATCCGATACCTGCAAGGAACTCATGTCAATACAATGTGTAGGATCACCAATTTAATGTCTCAAAATAGATACATGAAAAACATCGTGCATACACCTCAAAGAATTAGGAAAGGCTAGTCAATAGACCACAAGCCCCTTTCTCTCCACAATCTCGAAAGGGCCCATGAACCTAGGAGAGAGCTTATCTCCCTTCCCAAACTTGATCGAACTCTTATGCGTTTTAACCCGCAAGAAGACTCGATCACCGACTTTTTAACTACGATCGACACGGTGCACATCGACATAACTCTTTTGTCGATCCTGCGCTTATTTAATTCTTTGTCTTATTGTTTGCATTTGCTCTTCCATTTCTTGGATCACTTCTGGTCCCACCAGGACCCTATCCTCAAACCGATCCCAACTCAAAGGTGTCTGACATGGTCGCTTGTAAAGAAACTCGAAAGGCACCATCTTAATGGTTCTCTGGTAACTATTGTTGTAAGTGAACTCCACCAGTGGCAAGAATTCTTCCCAATGCTTTTGTTGGTCCATCACGTACATGCACAACATGTCCTCCAAGGTCTAGTTTGTTCATTCAGTCTGCCCGTCAGTCTCCGGGTGATATGCAGTACTAAAGTTAAGTTGGGTTCCCAAGGCCTCTTGGAAACTCGTCCAAAATTGTCCAGTAAACACTGATCCTTGATCAGATATAATCCTCTTAGGCACACCATGCAGCCTCACAGTCTCACTGATGAAAACTCTAGATAAATTAGGTGCTTGATACATCATACTCACAGGAATAAAGTGAGCACTTTTCGTTAGAGTGTCTATTACTATGAAAATTGAGTCATGTCTCCTTGTCGTCAGTGGAAATCCAACAATAAAGTCCATCGAAATAACCTCCCATTTTGATTCCGGAATAGTGTGCGGCTGCAGTAATTGTGTTGGGTGTCTATGTTCAACCTTTACCTGCTGACATTCTAGACATCAAGCCACATAGTTGACTATGTCTGTCTTCATTCCCTTCCAAAAGAATAAGGGTTTAAGGTCTTCCCTAATCTTCGTGACTCCCGGGTGAGCCGTGTAAACTGCTCTATGAGCCTTGCTCAGGATCAACATCCTCAAATTGTCGTTCGCTAGTATGTAGATATGATTTTTAAACCTCAATAAACCATCACTATCAAATGAAAATCCTTCAAATTGTGGTACCATCATTGTTTTTTGTCCGATAAAACCCTCGACTTCTTTGTACCAGTCATTGTCACGTTGTAAAGTTAGAATCTTTTCACGTAGAGTCGTCTGAAGAGGCAGCACCGAAAAGATGCGTGGTCTCTGACTCAATGCATCTGCCACTCGGTTCACTGTTCCTTTATGTAAGTAATATCGAAGTCATACTCGCTAAGCAATTCCGACCAACACCATTGTTGCTTTGCGAAAAGATGTGCTGTAATCCACAATGGTCAGTCTTTAGTTCAAATTTTTGTCCAACAAGTTAATGTCTCCAAACCTTCAAGGCATATATGATGGCTAACAACTCCAAATCATGCGTCGAATAGTTCTCCTCATGCCTTCTCAGTTTCCTCGAAATGTAAGCGATCACTCGTCTGTCTTGCATCAAGACTCCGCCTAAGCCTTCCTTGGATGTGTCAGTGCATACCAAGAAGTCTGCATCCATGTTAGGTACCTTTAGTATCGGTGCTATTGTCAACAATTCCTTGACCCTCTAAAATGCTTCAGTGCATTTCTCGGTATAAACAAACTTCTTGTTCTTCTTCTTCAACTCCGTGATCGTATTTTCTATCTTCGAAAATCCCTCAATGAACCGTCGATAGTATCCTGCTAAACCCATGAAGCTATGCACTTCTGGGACATTCGTCGACGCAGGCCATTCCATAATAGCCTTGAACTTTGCTGGATCCATGGCGATGCCTTCGCCGGAGATAACATGTCCTAAGTAGTAAATCTTCGATTGATAAAAAGAGCATTTGGACAACTTCCCATACAATTTGTTCTCTTGCAGACACTGTAGTACCAAGTGCAAGTGCTCGTCATGCTCATCTACCGTCTGCAAGTAGATCAAAATATCATCAATGAGTACTTGGATGAACTTGTCCAAGTACTCACGAAACACCCCATTCATAAAACTCATAAATACCCCTGGGGTGTTTGTAAGTCCAAACGTTAAAATAGTAAACTCGTAATGTCCAAACCTCATCTTAAAGGCGGTCTTAGGGAAATCATCTTCCTTAATCCATAACTGGTGGTATCATGATCGCAAGTCGATCTTTGAGAACACCGTTGCACCATTAATTTGATCGAACATATCATCAATTCTTGGCAACGGATATTGATTCTTGATCGTGGCCTTGTTCAGTTGACGATAGTCAATGAAGAGCCTCCACGACCCATCCTTCTTTTGTATGAAAATAACAGGTGCACCCCATGGTGGAATGCTTGGACATATCAGTCATAGGTCCAAAAAATCCTTCAGTTGCATTTTCAACTCTTGTAACTCCAGGGTCGAAATACGATAAGGCGTCCTTGCTATCGGTTCAGTCCCCGGTTTTAGGTCTATAGTAAACTCCAATTCCCTCTCTGACAACATCCCAGGTAACTCCTCCAGAAAGAAATCTGCAAACTCTCTCACCACCGGAAGGTGTTCTAGACCTTCCACTACTCCCTTCTTGTTTAACGCAAGGATCGTATAAAGCTTACATCTCCTGCGCATGCTCTTCCGAAGCTGCAAGGAAGAAATGAACCTCAGGGAGATTCTGTAACTCTATCCTAGAATCACATGTCTCTGTCCCTCGTCATCGACCAAGCTCAACTGTTTCGTCTTATAGTTGAGTATCACCTCATGTGATTCAAACCAGTCCATACCAATCACGACATAATAAGATCCTAGGATCATGATGTACAGGTTGGTCTTTGTGACAAACTCTCCTAGGTTAAGGACACAGCCCGTAACCTTTCCTCCAACCTTGTGTTTGGCTCTCGAGGCCATCTCTACGAAGCTAAACTTGTCCTGTTCGACTGCCTTTACTTTAATCCTTTTTAGTGCTGCACCAGAAATGAAACTCTCGGTAGCATCGATATCTATCAAAATACTAAGGGTCTAGTTAGCGACGATACCTGTCATCTCAAGCATAGTCGAGTGATGCTCTGCCTAGCGGTTATTCCTCGTTGCATGAATCTGATGGGACTTGCCCATATCTTCCACGGTAGTGGGTCCGACTGATCTGGACGCTGTATTCCTCTCCACCGGGAAGTCTCCCTAGTAGTGTGGCTCCCCACACGTCCAACACCCCTTCTTCGGCCCAGTAGTCCTAGTACCCGAAGTAGAATATGACGACCCACCAGCCTCGAATTTTGGTATGTTCTATTGAACAGGCCTAAACTGCTACTGCTATGTTTGACACTGCTGCTAATGCTATGGTCCCTGATAAGGTGTCCACTGCTAAGGTGTCGGTCACCGAGGTGTAGTGAAAGTGGATCCCCTCTGGAAGCCACGATATCCTGGTGTATGTCCGGCTGGTGTCTGATGCTTCCGTGCTCTAGATGACACCTTCCTTGCTGGTCTTGGTGGAGTCCTGGTATGAC
Source organism: Picea sitchensis (assembly GCA_010110895.2). NCBI lineage: Eukaryota > Viridiplantae > Streptophyta > Pinopsida > Pinales > Pinaceae > Picea > Picea sitchensis. The sequence continues at coordinate 4,496 of SNQJ01S0188515.1, forward strand.
CCCTGCTGATAAGCTCCTCCTCTGCTATGAGGGCCTTCTGGATGGCATCATGCAAGGTTTGAGGCATCAAGATCCTGACCTTTTCATGTATGCTGTCGTTAAGGCCGAACACAAACCTGTTGACCTTAAGTGTCTCAGTTTTAAGGTGCGGAGCATACTGGAGCAGCTCCATAAAACGGGCCTCGTACTCGGACATCGTACGACCACCCTGTCGTAAGGCGTTGAAATCATTAAGTTGACGCTCAATGAGCTCCTCTGAAAGGTACCTCTCTTGGAACTGTTCCTCAAACAGTTCCCATGACACATCTTCGATGGCCATGTTCAGCTGTGGTAGGAGCATCTTCCACCATAAAAGAGTGCTCCCCTTTAGTTGAAATACTGGCATGCAGACCTTTATGTTGGAGGTATAATTGCGAAGTGCAAAGCACATCGCCATGTTCTCCAACCATGTCTCGGTGGCTGTGCCGTCCGGGGAACCAAAGAACTTAGAAAATTTGACCTTCTCGAGTTCACGGTGAATGCTACCAGTACCGAATGGAGTGTGCAGTGGAACCTCAGCGGGTGCGGGAGCGTGTGGTGTAACCTCAACGGGTGCCGACGCCCTGGCCTCATCTCTGTCCAAATGGTTGATTAGTGCCTCGAACATGCACTGAAAAGATCTCATCATTCTAACTACATGACCAACTGCTATCTGCTCCTGTCCAAGAACCTACTCGTCTCCCTGGGGGTTAGACCCCTCAGGCATGGATGCTACTAGAGGCATCACACCTCCTCCCCTAGCACCTCGTCGTCTGCCTCCATGACATCCTCTAACCATGATTACTTTCACGAATATAAGTCAACTCGATTAGCAATAGTATAATCAAATCATATCAACGAAATCCGTAGCGATCCCAAGTCCTAGGTTGAACCCTCTCTGATACCACATGTGACATCCCCATATGGTATGACTCCTATGATGTACAACCGGTAAAAGCACCCTTAATTTTTTTTTTTTTGTGTGTGTAGGAAGGTAATAATGACATTATACTCGACAACGCAACACAATGACGAACACAACGCCTGAAACTCACGCAACAACAACATAATGACCTAACATAAAAGCACATCAAGCATTTGGAAGAAATGTACGACACTCAATCGATGAAGAATAAGAATGACTACCCGCCCGTCCTACCCTGCAATGGTTAGGACCTCCAAGACAGATACACAATGCTCAAGCCCAGGTTCCCATTGATTTTGACCATTTAAGGTCTCAAGGCTAGCGATTTTTCTGAGGAACAAGGAGGTGTCTACATTCCCCCCCCCCGACACTAGCAGACCAAGCACATTAAAAGTTTACAAACCAAGTACAAAAATTAATTATAATGAACAACCACACCCTCAACGGGAAGCGCAAGCTAAAAACGACTTCGTCAACAACCAACCATTAATCAAGGCTGAAAGGTCAATATCTATGATAGAAAAAAGGGGGCGTTAATAACAGATCAGTTAACCAGTCTAAATCACAACTAGTCAACAAGTTACCAACTGAACTTAACATGAATTTTGACTCCAATTTAGCGAGTTTGAGTTACCAATTAGGCGATACCTATAAATCCAAATAGCATCAATTACATATCCAATTTATCAAGTCTAAACTATAGCTAGTCAACTTTTGCAAGTCTATTTTAACCTTTAAAAGAAACAAGTTAGTAAGTCTAAATCATGATTTAGACATTAACTACAAATATGATCTAACATTAATACGATTTAACCTTAGAAATTGCCAAAATATAAACAATATTCACTATATCAACTACATTGTCTAAGATTAACATGCTATTAATGACTTAATGTCCAACACACCATCTGGCCATTAACTAAATAACAATAGTAACAATATTGATGTAGAATTCTACCATTAATACAATAATAAAGTAGTGAACAAGGCATCTAATCATGACAATTAACCAATCATTTAATATAGCAATAACATCATTACTACATCAAGGCCGAAAGCAAAAACTAAGGATTTATTAACTCAATAAATTCCACATGCGTCTATCTTTATTCTAGGTACCAAAATGACAGCTGCCTTCAACAATAAAGAAATTGGCTAAGAAGTGTAAGTGCCATAACACCATAACAATCTACGAGAGACTAAGGCCATGCACCTAAAAGATTTACTGCCACACTCCCTCAATAAGAGTTACTGCTAGGTAAAGGTAAAACTTAGGGCATAAACACTGAAGCAAGATGGAGGCCTAGACTGATGTCATTAGAGGTTAAAAAGTGAAGTCAGCCATTTAGGTGACTAGTGGCCATTTAATCAACAAGTAGGATTCTGTTGACCATTTCCAATGCTGTAGCAATTATTCTGGCGAATAATAAGGTAATTAATTTAGCATTAAACATTGCAACTATCAAGGCTCTTAACTGTAGAAATTAACATGACAATTAGCGTGGCCTTCAACATAGCAATTATCAGGACCAATTCTCAGAGTAAAAAAAAGTCATGGTATAGGCTTAACATGCCAAGAGTCATAAAACAAATTACAAACAATGGGCTCTAGAGAGTCATAAGGAAGTTATTGCAATATTCGTTAATGAGTTTTAAAGCCATATACCTTCAAACTATACCTTACATTACCGACAGAGGGCAGGGTGGTCAAGACAAGGATGGAAAGAGACACGAAGACACAATGATAAGTGGCAGGTCACCCAACAAAAAGAAAACGAAGAAAACTTAAAAGTTGGCAATTGCCAGTTATACACCAAGCAACGATTTTAGTCATAATGATGGCAACACCCAACAATTAAAAACGAGAGCATACCTCATAAGTTTTGGGCGAATTTCCAGTTACCTACCAGGCACAATTTCAATCTTTAAAGATGGAAACACCCAACAATTAAAAACGAAAGAAGACTTCATAAGTTTGGGCGAATTTCCAGTTACCCATCAGGCACGATTTCAATATTTAAAGATGGCAACGCCCAACAATTAAAAACCGAAAGCAGACTTCATAAGTTTTGGGAAAATTTCCAGTTACCCACCAGGCACGATTTCAATCTTTAAAGATGGCAACGCCCAACAATTAAAAACGAGAGCAGACTTCACAAGTTTGGGCGAATTACCAGTTACCCACTAGGCACGATTTAAATCTTTAAAGATGGTAATGCCCATCAATTAAAAACGAAAGAAGACTTCATCAACACTAAATTTTTATCCACAAGACATATCTGACCAACTAAAAGTATGGTTTCACTATCTAAATTTATTTAGTTTGCAGTCAAGGGTAAAATCGTAGTCCAATAAAAATGGGAAAAGAAAAACAAAGCCATTTACTAAATTGCTGTCATTAAATAAATTTGTAGTCTCATGCCATTTAACACAATCGTATTTCCATTAAATATGTTCCCAATTGTCATTACATAAATCACAATTGCCATGAATTGTGATCGCAGGTCATTAAATGAATTCGAGGTACATTTCTCACCACCAGTTGGGAATAAATAGTCACAGTTCTACATAGTCGAAAAGCACAGATGAATTAATGGACTGGGGAAAAATTCATGGGAAATGATGCCATCTTCATAGTGAAGAAAGCAAAGATCCGTGCTGGGATTGATGGCCAAAATCCCAAAGATTTTCAGGTAAATCACTAAGGTTAAAAGCAATGATTTCAATACAAAGAATGAAAAATCGTAGCTTGGGCAAATGGGCAAAATCACCAGGTAACACTTTGGCAAAACAAAATATTATCCATCAACAAGGGTGGTCTTAGCAAGTGTAAATCGTAATGAAATGAAAAAAACAAAATGCAGACAACTAAATGGCCAAATTCGCCAGGTACTCAAGCTATAGTTGCGGTCTTAAAAGTGAAAATCGCCAGAGAATTATATCCAGAGATGGAAGGACTTCATTATATAAAAATGCAAGCAATATACCGGCAAGGAGTACACCAATAAAAAAAAACACAGAGTTAAAAATTAGGGAAAACAGGAATGATAACAAAGATGGATTTACTCTACATAATAAGGTGCAAGGACCCTCAATCAATAGGGGAAAATGACAGAGGTAGATGGCTAACAGGAACATCCTACACTCACCATCCTCGCACAGAAAAGCAGGGTGTTGAGATCCATAGGTCTATTAACGCCGAGGTGACGACCGTAGATCAGGCTACTGGTCGACTGCTCAGGTGAAGACTGGCGAGCTAGGGATGAAGGAAAAACAACCAGAAGTGTCACAATCAACACGACAATGTGGCCAAGACATGTGGGAAATGATGTCTATGGGAGACAATCCATCATCGAGCTAGGATAAGAAAAATTTCAGTCATCAATCTAGACAATCAATTTACTTACCTAATCAAACATGCAGATCCAAGCATAAAACCTACAACATCTACTATACAAAATGAAGAGAGCGTACCGTTACCTGATCACCCGCTCTGAGTGATGTCCACGCGCTCTGTGCAACTCCCGCTTTCCAATTGGTGAGACTTCACCGACAACCTCCCAGCCAATGCTAGGGGTACTCTTCTTCCCCCTTAGCCCCTCGAGCCGCAAAGGGGCCACACACACACTATCCAGATATTTCAACTAACTCCCTGCTCGCTTCGCAAGGCCGAGCTACCACTCCTCACTGAGTTGGGTATCCCAACTCCCACAAGTTAAATCAATCAAGTAGATATTTCTGCAGCATAACATTACGCAAACCAAAGATCCCCTTCATCCTTCTCCTTCCTTCATTATATAGAGTTTTGAACTTCCTTTCTTTCCTAAAATCTCATTTAATTGAAGTTTTAAAAATAAATTCCTAAAAATTCTTCTCCATACAAGTGTCCCCCATCCCCTACATTCCTCCATAATTTAATTAATTATCTTTATTTCCCTCACCCACCTAGAGTTACTCCTAGAATCACTCCTAGCTGTCCCCAAATTCTCTTACAAGTTTTAATGGCTTTCCCTATTATTAAATTGCTAATCCAGTTTAAATTAGAAAGCTCTTAAATGGGAGATACTTTTCTAAGTTTGACTTTCCACTTTTTCCCTTAAGTTCCCCTTTTTCCCTTTTTATGTTTATGTGACATCCCCCAAAATAAAATATTTTGGAAATTTAAAATTCTGGAAATTTATTCCGTTTTTGGTAAATTCGAATTTGGAATTTTTTTGCCAATTATGGCAACTCCAAATTTCGAATTTGTTAATTGTAATAAATTATTATGACTGTTGGGCAGAGATCTGATTTGACCCAACTAACTATTTGACAATGACACTTGTTTAAAGAAAAAATATTTTATATTGATTGCAGGAAGACAAATGGAACAACCATGTTAAAAGTAGCTGACCATGGCTCCATGAGTGGGGAACATGTTGGAACTACCCCTGGGATGATTTTTACAAGTGGAAAATTAGTGATTTGGCCATTGGAAGCCCCTGGAAATCAGGGATTTAGGAAGCTATGAAAATTCCCAAGGAAGGGAAAAGACCTAGGCAAGTTACAAATAAGCATATGTGAGGAGGCAGGACACTGCTAAGTATGTGGGGAATAAGTCTGTTTTGGATTTTTTATTTTTCACTTGCTGTTATGAACACTGGAAGGGTGTGAGGCAAGGAAAGAGGGGACTAAATTGAAGTACAATGCTATAGAGGTATTTTCCAAGTTCGCCCTTATGGACTCATGGTCAGGCTAGGGGGTGAATCAGGCAAGTAATCGTGGCTGCTCGATTCTACGGTTGGGAGGAACGTGGATGTTCACTTTGTTTTCTCTGCAAGACTAGTTCAGATATGTACCTAAACTCTATCTGTCTGAATGATTTTTTTTTATATATTGAAATTACTGTTCATGTTATCATTATACGGAAGAGTTCTAGTAGCTGTTTTAATGATCGTGTAATTGCTGTAAGTCTTTTCTGTACTTAAATATTCAGTATTCTACCCCTGTGGAACAAAATTGGTCAATGTTACAATGAGATTCCTAACGCTGGTATACATGCAAGAACCTAGACAAAGACTGTTCGAAATTCAGTGAATAAACTATAGGACTTAAATGCAAATTTATTTTCCATAATCAAATTTTAATCAAAAGTGAATAGGTATCAATGAATGAACATAGTCATTATATGCGTATATATGTCTCAGACTCTAACATAGTAGAATGAACGAACATAGCTATTGAACCGAGTCATTATATGCGTATATATATGTTTTAAAATTTAACAGAGTCAAATGAACGAAACAGGGCTAATTATATGCGTATATATATTTCAAACATTACATAGAGTCAAATATATCTATATAACAATGAACGAACAAAACAATTATGTGCGTATGAGTGTTTTGAACTTTAACAAAGTCGAATGAATGGACAGAGCTATTATATGCATCTATATATATATATCAATGAACGAACAAAACAATTATGTGCTTATGAATGTTGCAAAACTGTAAACAGAATTCATTATACAGACGAGAACGATGAAGCATATGAGTATGAACCCTATTTCTTGGATGAGATAATAATGCAGGAGAACAGATAGACAACTTGTCACTACGTATCTTATTCATGCTATGCGTAGAAAGGAACAAAGATTTTTCTTTTTATTAAATTGCTTCGCATTCTCAGAAATCACAGAGTGATGCAAATCCTTGCTAAAGATATAACCAATCGAAAACAAACACATATGAACACATACAGTTGGAAGTTGCGAGACCTTTAGTAATGATTCAGTTGGGGTAAACAGTCCTTTTAAACAAAATAAAAAAAGAATTTCATTCCCAAGTCCCTCACTTCATGCTTACATATAAATTGGAACTTGATAAACAAAAACAGGTTTAAACCCTTAGTTATCCGATACAGAGAATTAGTGCTTGAACAGAGGTCCTCTTAACATCAGAAAATAAAAACTACGAATAGATTTTGAGACCTCCCAATCTTAACAAGTTGAAGGGGCATATTTTGGAACCCGAGTACCTTTGCCAGGTTGAGTAGGGTCTGGAACCCACGCGGTGAAAGGGGCACACCTGCATTTGGCCATCACGATAATACATTAGAAAATTTACATAGTAAAATCTTGATTTATAAACTCAAAAAGGAACAATGATAACCGTAGCTGACAGATTACTTAACCTAGGGCCAAAACACCACATCCTCCTATTGCCATGCTTTCCGTCGTAGTCAACCCAGACGGAGGGGAGAAGAGTCCAGAAGCTTCTGGTGGGTACCCTCGCAACAGTAAGATCCCCGCCATTAATACATAGAAAACCGAATGTCAAATATTTTTCCTTAACAAAATCAAAATCGCAGTGCGAATTTAAACATGAAATCATTTGATAAAACCATTGACAAACAAAGAAAATAATGTAAGGAACGACATCATACTTTTCACCAATAAAAGTAATCATGAAGAATAACCTAACTTCATCGAGGGATACTACTTTGAGTCACCCCAGTTTACAGTTGTTGTGTATAGGGTAGACAAAGGATTAAACTAGAGATAGGCCCACGAGACACACACAGTAAACTCTAAGTATAGTTCCCAGAAGTAGAGGGTCTGGGACCCATGGTTATAGTAAGAAAACCTTTGACTGTCACTACAAAATTAAAAAGAATCACGTAGACTCTATGGGAGCAAGGAAAGTCTGTAACCCACAGTAAAGTATACAGGAAACACTTTTTTTTCTTCCTGGCTTCAACCAAAAACATTAAACTCTGTTCGAAGCCAAAATACGACAGTCCCTTAGAGAAAACTTACCAGGAATTGCCGTCGACTGCACCAAGGGTTTCTTATGGAGGTGGTAGATGTTTCCTGTGGAATTTGCATGATACAAATCCCTTCCCTTCGAAGGGGCAAGGGAGAAATGAGACCGCCAAAAACCTAAGAGGCATGATTATTACTCTTTACAGCATGAGACGTACAAGACCTTACCCTAGGGAAAGCTGGCATATCTAGATTGGGAAGAGTAGGAGGAAGAGATATCGGGTCTGCGGATTGTAGGACCCTTAATTAATCCCCTGGTAGAGTCTTAAAGTCCTCCCGACAGACACATCCACCACCCTAAATGCAGACGATACAAAGTAAACCAAACAGTAAAACTATGACTATCCAATGAACTAGTCGGCTGCCAAACTATGAAATTATTGTTTCGTTACTCTGGCCAGCGAAGGAGGGTTAGTTAGATTCACTTGTGTGGAGAATGACACGGACAGGGTCATGATCGATTCATTATGGGAGGACAAGTTGTAACATAACGAAAGTAGAACCATCAAAGGAAAACACCTGGAAACCTTTCCGAAAACATTTATTAACCTCCTTAAAACCTTTACTGTCACGACTTAAAGACTGATGTTGACACAGTTAGGTAGTGCATGCGATTTGAAAATTGATACATAGTTCCATGCGCATAGTCTGATTCTATTAAAAACAAAGGGACTGAAATCCCCATCCTTGAGTATAGGTAGGGCGTGCATTATAATAAAGCCTTATAATAAAGTAGGATTTAGACTATACTTGCTTTCGAATTTTGTGTAAGATATTAAGCCAAGGGTATTAAGCTTAAGCCAGGTGTGTTAAGCTAGCATGTTATAAGTTTATGCAAGTAAAAACAAAGTGTAAGTACCTGGCTCACGAGTGGATCCAACGAAATTGAGTAGCAAATATTGTACCACATATTTTTTTTTATGATAATTTTGAGGTACATTACATATGGTATCAGAGCGAAAGTTACAACACTGGGCCTGAAAAGGACCACTGTAGTGCTTAGTATATAATTGTTTTTTTCCAAAACTAATAAATTGTGTGGTTACAAACAAAAAAAATTCTTTGTTTTGGTGAATAAGTATGGCAGCTCGAGACAATGCAGAAAACAGGATGGAAGAAAATCCACAGCAAGGACCTCCTGGAGATACAAGGCATAATAGTGATGAAAGCTCATCGAGAGAAGTGTTGGAAATAATGAGGAACCTGATCATCGAGCTACAAATCTTTAAAGTCAACAATGAAAAATTGAAGAAGGCACAACAAGAACAACATGAGATAAGCGAAGTCCTGCTGCACAATATAGTGACCAAGAAAATCCCAAAAGACAATAATAACGATGAAGAAGTCAACAAAAGAGCCTCCAAGAACTCAGGGCCAGAAACAGAAAAAGGAGATAGTTCATTTGAAGGAACACCACCAGCCGAATATGGAACAAAAAATGACAGAAAAAGAAAACAAGCAGACCACTGTGACATCCCCCCAAAATAAATATTTTTATTTTTATGTGCTGGAAATTTATTTCCGTTTTTGGCAGATTTGAATCTGGAATTTTTTTGTCATTTATGGAAATTCTGAATTTCGAATTTAATAATTGTATTTAATTATTGTGACTATTGGGTAGAGATCTGTTTGGACCCAACTAACTATTTGACTATGACACTTGTATCAAAACATAATAATTATATCAAATGCAGGAGGACAAATGGAACAACCATGTTAAAATTAGTTGACCATGACTCCATGAGTGGGGAACAAGTTGGAACTGCCTCTGGGCTGATGATTACAAGTGGAAAATCAGAGATTTGGCCACTGGCAACCCCTGAAAATCAGGGATTAAGAAAAGCTGCGAAAATACCCAAAGGAAGGAAAAGACTTGGGCAAAAACAGATAAATAGCATATGCGAGGAGGCAAAACGCTGCCAAGTATGCTCGGAAAGTATTCCTGAGCTCTCTTGCTGTTATGAGCACTGTGGATTGAGTGTGAGGCAAGAAGATCCTGTTGAAACAGAATCGCCTTGCTATTATGAGAACTGTTGAGTAAGTGTGAGGCAAGAACATAACTGTTGTAATTGAAGGACATAACTAAGGAGGAGTTTCCAAGTTCGCCCTCATGGATTCATGGTCAGGCTAGGGGGTGAATCGAGCAAGTGATTTTGGCTACCCTGTTCTACGGTTGGGAGGAACGTGGCTATTCCCTTTGTTTTTCCACGGATTGGATTCATATATGTCATTCTACCCCTCTCCATTTGGGCTATGTTTTGATTGATGGCAAGCATCTGTTATGTGATTATATCTAATTGCATTAATGTAAATCTTTCCCTCTCTGTTCTTGGATGTGTTGTGTGTATTTGAGATTTCACATCAAATTGTTCTCTAATATGAAGTAATTCTGTCAATGGGTGACATTTATCACGGTATCAAATGTACAATCACAGTTTAAATTCTGGAGTGGTCCCTTCCTAAATCTGGAAGTGCTAGGGAAATTTATTTTGATAGAAGCTGAGTTAAGAAAATGCCGGTCCATCTACGGGTTAGGTTCATTCTGAAGTCAAAATGCTAGACGTACAAAAATTCGGAAAGTTAAAGAATTCTGGAAACCACGGAAAACCAAAACTCAGATCCCTTGGGTCATTAATTATAATTTCCAAACCCTGATGGAGTGATATTCTTATGCATAGATGCGCAGATCTAGTACTGTTGACGTTTTCGACTTGTCTAAAGGGGCTCTAAGTGAACTTATTAGAAATTACCTTTTTCAAAACTTGTTACCCTATTGTGCCCCTTTTTATAGATTGTATGCATATAAAAGTCAGAAGTTATATTTTTGTTTTGGAATCTTGATAAGTAAACGGATGTTGGAATCCTTCTACACCTACTGTCTCATAGAATGAAAGTAAGAATACCTGTACAAGGAAAAATCTTAGAATTGTGAAAAAGATTGTGAATTTTGGCATTCAGGACTTTCTAGTTACATTTGTATGAAGTTACCTTGCTATTTGAAACCTCGAAACCCCAAACCCCGAAATCCCGAATGTTATTTTCACGTTCTTTTCTTTTTGCATTTTCAGGTATTTTTATTGGTTGTTGTTTTGATCTTTGAAGTCGCGGGATTCTGAACCTTGAAATCCCGAAATGATAGTTCAACGTTCTTACCTTTCACATTTTCGGAAGTTTTTGTATGAGATGTTGACTTTTGAAACCCCGAAACCCCGAATTCTCGAAGTCTTGGTTTCACGCCCTTTCACTTATCACAATTTTGAGGATTGTTGTGTGCTGTCATTTGACATTTGAAACCCCGAAACCCTGAACCCCAAAATCCTGAATGTTATTTCCACGTTCTTTTCTTCTTGCATTTTTGGGTATTGTTATTGGTTGTTGTTTTGACCTTTGAATTCATGGGATTCCGAACCCCGAAATCCCGAAATGATATTTCAACGTTCTTACCTTTCACATTTTCGGAAGTTGTTGTATGAGATGTTGAATTTTGAAACCCTGAAACCCCGAAGCTCAAAATCCCGAAGTGGTGGTCCCACATCCTTTCACCTTTCGGAAGTCGAGAGTTGTTGTGTATTGTTGTTTGGTATTTGAAAACCCGAAAACCTGAACTCCGAATTCCCGAAGTACTGATCACCTTTCGCAATTCAGGAAATGTGGTGTGTTGAAGTCCGACTCTTGTACTCACAAAACCCCGAATCCTGAAACTCCGAAATGCGGGTCACGTTTCGCAATTTCGGGATTTGTTGTGCGCTGACGTTGGCTGTTGTAATTGAAAAATCCTGAACTCTGAGTTGGCTGAAAATCTGCGTAGAACTTTAATATTTGACGGTTCACGGGACTTTGGTACTTTTCGATGAAATTTCCACCGTTCGTTCCCGTAAAGACATTTGATCGTTACCCTCCTGGGTTTTGAACGATCAACCTTAACTTCTGCACATATCTATGGGATCTAACGGTCCACTGGATTTTCCCGACAATTTATCACCGTTCATTCTTCTAAAGATATCTGGCGAGGAGGATTTGTCATTTTTCCACTAGAGCTCGACCCCTGCCAGACGATTTCTCTCTCTGCCTCACTCTGAACACTTCAGGGTGATATCCTTTTCTCTCTCTAAACAAAGGAGGCTCCTTCGAGCTAAGTTCATTTCGCTCTCTTACTTTGAGTATGCTGGAAGGGTGCAGGGAATAAGGGAAGGAACAAAAACATGGAGGGAATTTTTACCCACAGAATCTTTCTGTTCGAAGTCGATTAGGTGGGTGTAATAATATCCTTAGGATCGAAATTGAATTTTTCCTGTTTTTACAATCTAAGCTTAAAAGAAATTGATTTATGCCATGAAAAGGATATATTTTTTTTTTTATGATGATTTTTGAGGTTCATTACATATGGTATCAGAGAAAAAGTTACAACACTTGGCCTAAACAGGGCCACATTAATTTCTTAGTATACATATTCTGATCTATAAGAAAACTAACAAACCTTGTGAATTGCAAGCAGAAAGATTTTATGTTTTGTGTTAAATAATAGCATCTCAAGAAGGTGCAGAAATCGGGATGGAAGAGAATCCACAACAAGGACCGCCTAGAGATCTGAGACAAAACAATGATGGAAGCTCACCCACGGAGGTGTTGGAAACAATGAGAAACCTTATAGTTGAACTACAAGTTTTCAAGGCCGACAACGAAAAATTAAAGAAGGAACAGTAGGAACATCAAGAGATAAATGAAGTCTTGCTGCGTAGTATAGTAACCAAGAAAATCCCAAAAGATGATAACCATGAGGAAGAGGTCAACAAAAGGGCCTCCAAGAATTCTGATGCGAAAACAAAAAAAGGAGATAGTTCATCTGAAGGGACACCTTCAGCTGAAGACAAAACCATGCCAGACAAGAAAAGAAAACAAACAGACCACCTTGAAGGAGAATTTAAAAAGATTAAACCAACTACTTTTGATAGAGAGTCCAGGACAGGAGAAGAAGTCGAGGCATGGTTGTTGGACATCAAAAAATACTTCCAAATCTATAACTATTCCAGCAACATGAAGGTCAGAATGGCCATCTACAATCTGAAGGGAAAGGCCAGCATTTGGTGGCAGGACCTGAAATTGGCCAAGGGCCTAAAGGAGAAACAGTTGGAATGGTCCGACTTCAAGAAGTATTTTAAGAAAAAATACCTTTTTGAGAGCCATTATGAAAGGAAGACAAAAGAATTTTATGAATTACGACTCGAACAAATGATGATGGATGACCTTATAAATAAATTTCTGGAACTACTAAGGTTCGTACCATACATCCGGGAGGATAAGGTAAAAATCCAGCGATTCTTAAGTTGTTTACCACATTCCTACAGGGACATAATTGAGTTTGACAACCCCAAATCCTTGAGTGAGTCATTCAGGAAGGCACGAATGTGCTATGACCAGTATAAACAGCGGGTAGAGTTTCCCAAGACCTGGAAAGATAAGAAGTAAGATGAAATAAACCAGCGGAAGAAGAGATACCAACCAACTCCTTATCAGAATGCAACAAAGGGTTTCCCAAGGAAGGATTTTCACTCCAATCATCTGAATACGCAAGGTAGCGGTAAACTGGTAAAACTTGGAATGAATAAGTTTGGGGACAACTCCCGTGAGCCATTAAAGTGTTGGGAGTGTGGAGAACCTCATCTAAGGAGGAACTGCCCACGTTTAATTGTAGCAAACAGAACTACTGTTCACAATTTGCAGGAAGCCTCAATTGTGGGTGACATGGGCAGCAGTCTGTATCGGATAAATGCAGCCATAGATGGTTGACAAGCTGACCACCAGTCCTCAGTGGTAGAGATGGAAGGTAAAATCCTTGAGTCTCGAATTTCTATTTTAATTGACACTGGAGCTATGTTAAGTTATATTACTCTCGATGTAGTAGAGTCGAATAAACTTAAGAAACAAAATCATGAAAAACCTTGGCTTGTACAACTAGCAACATGGACTAAAAGAAAAGTAGTTAACTTTATTTCTGATCTTGAGTTCAGTTTAGATGGTCAAAAGATAAGGACCAATATGAACATCCTACCACTAGGGTCTTATGATATGATTATTGGGATGGACTGGTTGG
>SNQJ01S0188517.1:0-18334 GCA_010110895.2 Picea sitchensis
GTCAATTGGGTTATGGGTTCTCTTGTATAAGGGATAGTTGTTTTACCTCTATAGGGGTGTAATCCTTTTTACTCCCTAAAGCAAACAAAACTAGCAAGGTAAATCTAGGAGGGTGTAAGCTTTTTTAATCCTCCTAGCAACCTTTGCAAAAGTAGCTTATCCAAGACAATGGTGATAGATCTTATTGGAGCGTGTGTGTCTAGTACTCCTCCAAGATCTTAAAAAAATTAACCTTGCAACCAAGAAAGAAGAACAAAAAGTATAAAGTCCTTACCTAGTCCAAGAATTAGTAAGATAAACCCTTCATTACCAAGAATATTTCATCACATGATCAATAACAAGACATATAAGAGATAATGCCTAGCTTATTCCTCCAATAGACAAGTAGTGGCATCCAAAATTGCATAAGAGAGAGGAAGTGTGAATTTCCAAAGTAGGGAAAAAATTTCAGCCAACCAATATTTAATTCTCAAGTGAGTTATGTGTAAAATGAAAGTGACAAGGCCTTTATTTATACAAGACCTTGTAAAACCAATGTGCCCACATACTTAGGGTAAAACAAAAATTATGGAGGTTGACCTCCTCAATTTTCCCCGTTACAATTTATAATTCCAATTTACAAAGAAGAAATCCCTAAATGATTGTGTCATACCCCTTAGGGGTGACATTTTGGCATAATGAGAAAGACATTGAGGTTCTTGAGGGAGACATTGGGACTTCAAAGGCCATATACTCATGTGCAAGAGTCTTCCTTCATCTAGATGTTCCAAGTAATCATAAAACCATCCAACACCACCAAACCCTAGCCCTCCAAGTATGATGCCATGCCCTAGGAGATGACGTTTTGAGCCTCCAAGGCCAAACGTTGGGAAAAGGGGGGGCTAGTCTCCTTCTCCAACGTGTCCTCTCATGCCTCCAAAGTAAATGTTAATCATCCATGTTTCCAAAGAGAATGGGTTGCATCATCCAACATGTGGGATTCATGCCCCAAGTAAAGGTCCAAGTGACCTTGTGCCTTCATGACCCAACTTTCACCTGTCAAAGTCCTGCAAAGATAAGCAAGTACGCCCTCCAAGGGTCCACAAGTCACAATATGATTCCAAGTAAGACATATATACTAAAAGAACCACGTGAACATGTGCATCAAATTCCCATTTTAAAAATAAACAAATGCTCAAATACCTTATACAATTTTCCAAATTTAGATATGGGAGGGGTGTCATAATGCCCTATTAGGTAAACCAATCCTCAAGTAGGGGATTTTCCCAAGGAGAAACATTTCTAAGTTGTGTAGTGAATGTGAGGTGGATGGGGTTGGACTTCTAGGTATGGGGTTTCATGACATACAAGGACTCGTATTGTCTCATTTATGGGCACCTTTGTTGAGGGTTAGCCACATCCTTTTCCTCTTTTTTATTTTTTAAGATATATTTTTCCAAGCCCTTTGTTATCCAGTTACTTCGCATGTGTCACCAAGTTGAAGACAATAAGGGGAAATAAAAAGGAAATGCATAGCCCACATACACTCTACCTTGGTTTGCATGCCTTTCTAAGTTGAATACAATAAGGGGCACCAAAAAAGGAAATGCATATCACACAACCGCTCTACCTTGGAAAGTTTTAGTAATTGATTAATTATTTATTTTATGGGTCCCTAACTTTTTTGAGAAGTGCTTCATTGCTCTTGGGATCCCAGTGCAAGCCTTTATTGCATGATGTTTTTCTAGAATAGGGCCTAATGGCCTTGTTCCCATGAAATGGGGTACATGCCCTTCTTGGGTCAATAAGCTTGAAGACCTAAAATATTGGGAAACATAGGGGAAGAAGTGATAGAAGGTGGAAAGTATGAGTGAGAATGGTACAATGACCCTTCATGATACCCCTTGGTAGAAACCCTTTCCCTAAGGCACCTTGAAGTGTGACCACCTTTTAGGAAACCATGACACTCACCAAAGGTGAAATAGGGAAAAAGCATAACTGAAAAATTCAAAATCGAAGCGACCCTTTGCAGCAGTATCCAAATGCTTCATTTATTTGGATGACACTTACCACAATACTGGACTTGTTACCTATTGAATCAAGACATGTTTTCCTCTGTGGGCCAAAAGTTGGGTGTAGTGGATGTTGTTGCCATCAATCAGATGGTGGTGATGTGTGGTATGATAGGGGGCCCTTCCTACTCATATGCCTCGATTGCTCCATGTTTTGAACCTATGGGCCTCAATACATCATCTCCTTAGTTATCCTAGGAATGGGGTATAACAAGTCTTATCAATTATGTCACTCATTTTCAATTTTATTCCAACATTCCTATGGTAATCATTGTAAATTTTATGATGGAATTGAAGATTTTTTGGAGGAATCCTACATGTCTACATTTCCCATGAACCATAATGTTGCCAAACTTAATGTGTTGGGTGGGGATTTTCTTGAATCAATTCTTCCTATTCCTCTGTGGGCCAAGCTGGGTGTGGTGGATGTTGTTGCCACTGATCAGATGGTGGTGTGTGGTATGATAGGGGGCCCTTCCTACTCATATGCCTCTCGGTACTCCATGTTTTGAACCTATGGGCCTCAATACATCATCTCCTTAGTTATCCCTAGGAATGGGGTATAACAAGTCTTATCAATTATGTCACTCATTTTCAATTTTCTTCCAACATTCCTATGGTAATCATTGTAAATTTTATGATGGAATTGAAGATTTTTTGGAGGAATCCTACATGTCTACATTTCCCATGAACCATAATGTTGCCAAACTTAATGTGTTGGGTGGGGATTTTCTTGAATCAATTCTTCCTATCTTTGATCCCTCACCGCTCCATTTTTTTGCAATTAAGTTTTGATGAACAAGTGGTTGTAGGTTTGGAGTTACTTGATTGGTTGCACTAGTATTATGCTTTCACTTATCCTTATTTCAACCAGTGTAGGATAGAGTAGTAATAGGAGTAGCATAGTCCATTTCTTCCTTTTTGCATGCATAGTTAGATGTTTTCTTTTACATTCACTTGTATATCATAGACCTTGACTTTTCATGATTTCTTGAATAAAATCCACCAGTTGTTATTAGTTCAGTTTGTGGATCACAATGGCTTGCATTAATATAAGTTTATTTCGCATAAAATATTTCTTCTTGTCATTTGATGCATTTTGTTTTGTTGTTTGACTGAAAGCTTGACTTAACTTTGGTTATCACGTGGAAACCATGTGTAGAATTCTTTGAGAAGTTCAACTACAAGATTCATTTGCTTCACTAGCATTCACTCTAATGATTGACAGTTGAACAACATGTTATCCTAAGCCGCTTAGGGAAAATGGAAACCAGGTTGAAGGAATCATATCAGCTACCCATGGTTCTATTGTTTATGATCCAAAATTGCTTTGCAAACCCTATTGATCAATTTGTTGATGGCTATGTTTCTCACAAAGGTTTACGGGTCAACGAATTGATGTTGCAATATCATGGGTTCATTTTCTTGTTTCTCGAAACAAAGACCAGTGATCTAACATATGGTTACAAAATATTCTCAGCATGTATGCTTTTATATCAACTTGAACCTTTTGTAACATAGCTGATTTAAATAATGTAAAGGAAGAATCATTGATTTGTGTGGAAGAAATTCAAAATCTTATAACAGATCATGATCTATGTAACTTAATTCTTTCATGATAATATCCATTGAGTAAAATCATTTGAATATTTGTTTTCCTATGAATAGTTTGTTCTTGAGGCTCTTGGTACATTTATGTCTTCCCTAGATTTAAAAGCTTTTTCATTTATGGGTAAGAAATAAAGTATTTTGTCTCTAGCATGTACATCTCAGAGTAGAACATCAAATTTCATCTTTCCTTTGAATATGTTGAGTATCTCAGAAATATTAAGTTTTAAATAACACATACACATAAACACTTTGACGTTATATTATGGCACCACAATCTCCTAATCCTGATTTTTAAGGACAAATATTTTTCCCAATTAGTTTGGGTGACAAGATAGATATCTGCTCCTTGGTCCCGTGAGTTCAAATTGATGAAATTCGTCTTTTTATCATCATGCATTGTCCATAATGATAGTGAAACATATTATTTTCAAATCATATCACTTATTTTAATGAATTGGGTATCTTGACTGATATGTTTTCCTCGTTGTTGAAGTTTGAAGGTGTCTTTTGAAGCTCTCTTGACTCACATTTAACCTTCTTAATATGATTTCTCATTCTATTTCTCCACTCTTCAAACGATTGGATGCAACATCTTGACTTGAACTGATTCAATGGTTTTCATTGGTTTTATCTTGATATGACCTCGTTCGAGTTTTCTCATGAAGTTATTTGGTTTGGTTTCCTTCATCTTGATGTTGTTGGGGGTTTTACATCATGATGTTCCTATTGTTTTTAGAATTGGAATTTTCATTTGTTGAATGAGAAGGTACATCTGAGCCCAATCATCAAACTCTCAACGAAGCTATTTAAGGCACTGGTCTGCAAGTTTTTGGGAGTTATGTTGAGAATGCTCACCAAGAACAATCTTTCTAAAACTCATCCAAGAACACAAAACACAAACCATGCAGTAGGTTTCACATTTTGCGTAAGTATCACCAATTGATCTACAAAACCATGCTCAAGAAAGTTTTGAGAGGAAAAGTACTACATACAACCTTGTTCTTTTGTGCCCATGCATGATGTGGATATTTACCTCATTTTCTGATATTGAACCTATTTGAATCCCAACATACATGATCTACAACCTGGTTCAAGAAGGTAATATTTAAAAGAGTGTTGATGCCAACAATTTAGTGAACATTTTCAGCCAAGAAAGAGCACTATGATTCAATAAAAATGACGTCTAATCTCGGGGATACTAATAAAAAAAATAGCTCTCAAATGTACTTCTTCGAGGCAAAACCAATGATCATTACAACCATAGTCGTATGCTACTCGAAAGAGAACTTCCACTCAATATATCGGCATTCAAGCTAAGTCGACTCTACCTCTTTACTAGGATCTTGGTAGTAGGAACTGGTACCACTCATGAGTTGATTTCATGCACCCAAACAGGCATGGTTCCCTATATTTTCAAAGCCATTATATTTTTTATTTAGAGTCCCATGCCAACCAAGATACAGACTTTATTTCTGGTTTATATTGTGAGATCTCTGCAAACATGCTCTTTTGGGAGGGAGTTACCTTACTCAACATTGCTTTTGGTCATATTTTCTAACAGTTAAACATTTATGTTTGAAAATTTCTGATGAAGAAATCTACATCAGTGGTCTCTAGTTCCATTAATGTTATTCATGTTTAAACTGTATACAAATCCCTCTCATATAAGTTTGTGCTCTCTCAGAGAGAAGGACGCGGCTTGAACGAGACAAATAACTTCAAAAAATTCAACACGATCATGAGGCATGTTGCCTGGGAAATTTGCTCACAAACTTGTTTTTGGATTATGTTCTCAATTCTCCTCATATTGTCTTCTTAAATGCTTTCATTTATGAAAATATTGAGTTGAAGTCAATATCATACCATGAACGGTTTGTCTATGTAAGTACAAGTGCGCAGTTGGTATCACACACCTAATTTGAACTAGTCAAGAGATGAGCATGCTACGTTGTAGAATAAGTTTTGGAGTTGGAAGAGGTTGAGAGTGAGTGAAAATTGTGTACGGCTAGAGCAAAGCAATATGATAAGTAACAAATGGAAGCTCTTGCTAACCCTTGCTTCTTGGACCACAAGACTGCAAAGATGAGTTGATTGTTTTCAAAAAATCATGATGAGATATGCAATTCTCAGCCAGTGCAAGAAATGAAGTCCATCTGAATGAAAATAATACATGTATAAATTTTCACACTAATTAGAATTTTCAAGAGGCTGCAAATTTCTTGTTTTTGGGGATGCATAAAAATTTTAAAGTTGATAGAAACACTTACATTCATGATCTCTTTATCAATTTACTTTCTTTGTTGACTGCATATATTTGATCACCATTTATCCAAGGTTTCATTTTTCAGTCACAGTGGATTTTGGACCAAGTTCATCTTCTAATTCTGAATATGTCTCTTCTTTGTCTTTCCTCATCATCTTGTCCCTGGGAAAATTTCATTCTCTAATTTTTTCTTATCTTATAGTTCTAATTATATATGATGACATATAGACCTCTCACCTCCATTTGTTTTTTACAAGAAGCACCTTTTGTTACAAGAAAATCCCCCTGCCGACAAGTGAATTCCCTCTTGGATCCTAGACCTCTAAGACCAAGACAGAAAGGTGCTAACTTTGATCAATGACATCCCTTTAAACCTAGCTAATATAATCTATAGAGAAGAGGAAGAAGATGTACCTTTTTACGATGTTTGTCCTCGCCCAGTCCAAGTTGAGCTCTAATCCCAAGCTCTTCGACAAGTCCTGCAATCCAATCAAAGACAAATCATGCTTCTTATTCTACAATGATTAGTTTGAAACTAGATCTATCCATTAAATACAAGTTCATGTAGGTATACACAATCTTGAATGAAACAAACCAATCACATGTTTTAATGAGAACTCAAAAGAGATACTTACAAACCATTGATGAAGCTACATCAGCTTCTTTCAGTTCTCCTTGTCCAACCCTTTGCTCAAATGATCCACAAACAAAATGACTATGCTTCAATGATTATATCCCTTATGAGATCATAAGTTTTATGCCTTCAATGTCTCCCCCTTTCACCATGAGGAGGCCTCCTTATATAGGCTTGGAGAGGCCTATCCACCTTAGAGATCCTTGGGATAGATTGAGGATCTTTCTCCATCAGTTCTGGATCCTCCCTAAGATCCAATATAGGCTTGGAGAGGCCTATCCACCTTAGAGATCCTTGGGATAGATTGAGGATCTTCCTCCATTAGTTGTGGATCCTCCATAATATCAATCCTTGACCTTAGATTCAAATACAACCGATTTTAGAGATAAGGGGATCTTCCCCAATTTCCTCAAACAACCCAACATTCCCTCAGAATGGTGCACAGAGCATTTCAACTCTCCCCCAAAGAATAAGTAAGGAGCACTAGCTCCTCGCTAGTGGGTAGGGGAGTGCTTCCTTCAAAAGTGATTTTCAAGTGGTCTTTCTCAAGGCAAAGGCTTGTACTCTTAGTCAAATGACATCTCCTTCTTTTAACCAAATTGAGGATTGTCTTCAAGTGTTCCTGTGATGTCGTCTCTCTGAGACATGACATAGGCAAGAGGACAAGATGATATTTGTGACACTTGAGACATTTGTGGCCAAAGTGACACTTAACACTTGTAATGACGACAATAGTCATCATTGAAGTGAGTAATTTTGATGTGTGTCTTTCAATCAAAAACAGTTTGAATCACTTTGCATCTCTTTCCTAGCTCATGAATTGAACTAGGGGTATCTATTTGAACATGAATCAAAACTATCTTGGAAGATTGTGACAATATTCAAACCATGACTTAACATAGTATTAATCAACAATCATTCTTGCATATTGATCAAGTTAGAATGTCTATGTAATGGGGAATCATCCACACACTAAGCAGCTTAAGTTCACATGAAAGGTGAGGTCAAAGTATAAAGGATTGAAATAAAATGGATAACCTTATTTAGCCAGGTGCAACAAACATTAAAATAAATATCAATAGTTGGAAGTCATCCCCTATCAATATAAAAGGACATTGTTTTTCCCATCCACTGGATGCTAAGCATGCACTAAATAAACTAGGAAGGAATGGGAAACAAAGATTGAAGAGACTAGGGGACATGATATCTATGTTGTGCTATGGACGCCACTGAAAGTGGAGCAAGACCGTGATATATATATATATATATATATATATATATATATATATATATATATGCAACCCAATGAAAATATTTTTATATCCCAAACTCATATTGACCCCATGATAAAGATACCAACCTAAATCATCAACGTAGTTTAAGTAAATCAATTTCACCATCATTCATCCTCTACTTATGGTAGACATGATCTACTAGACAATATGCAAGCATCACCAATGAACCCACCACTATGGAATATTTCAGGTAATCACAGACATCAATTCCGTGATTGATCTTTAGCAATTATATGATCCTCTCTATTTTCTTCTCATGAGTTACGTAAGACTAGCAGATATTTTGGTTTCATCAAGTAGAATACCATTTGTTGTGCATGCACAACAACCTCTCTAGTTTCTTCTCTTATATTTTCTCTAAGAGAATAAATTGAACCCCCAAACTAAACTTTTTTGCTGGACATACTCTCCAACTTTCTCATGCAAATGAAAATCCCAATTCTTTCTTCCTACACTCCACACTTCAACATTTGCAGTGTTTCTTCAAAGCACTTTGACCTGCCTATGTACACTTTCGACAAGTTCCCCCTTTCTTCAATGACACACAAAGATTTATCATCGACGAAGTTCATGTGATCAGTGATGGTATATCGGAGATGTTCACATGATTGTCTTTAACATGCATGTTGGCATCTAGCGTAATCTGTGGTTTACTCCAAGAGCACCAACAAAACCCTAGTTACCGGCCCTTTTGGCAACACTCGCAAAGAATATGTAGTCTCAAATTCGGCAACTAATAGGGTGGTTGCAGGATGTAGATGTCTACAACCAGTGGGAATATCAAGTGGAACTAATACAACAATAATGTAGCATTCATATATGTCTTATCAACTAGATCTACTTTGTGCAGCTATAAATATGATCTAACATAATAATGCAACTAACAAGATAACAATGACAAAGATCCAGCAACAATCATACATATAATGCATACAAAATATGTGGTTTACCCTCTCTAGGCTATGTCCACGTAACTGCTTATGATATATTCGAGATAAGCTTTTCATAGCTTTCTTTGATCTCAAGAATTTTAGTTAGCGCATCTTCTCTCTTCTTTCTCTCTCTGCTCTACCTTCCTCAAGACACTCAAATAGAGGGACTTGATCTTCGCACCCAAATCAAGATCTTACAATACTGGTAGCTGCCTCACTCTCAAAGACTCCTCTCTCTCACATTATAATAATCTCTCAACCAACAACAATTAATATCAATAATGCAACACTAGTAATCGGTCTCGTAATTTGTAACTCTTCTCAATTCTCTTTTTATACATTATAGTCACTCACCGATAGTCTTAGGTCGAAACCTAGGTGTCAAAACCCCACTATTCAGTAAAACCCTAGGTCAACTTGACCTATCTTTTCAAGGCTTCACCTCACTGTCTTTCCTCCCTTCTAGTGTGGTGCTCCAAAGAATCCAATGGTGGCTTTCTATTGCCGAAGTTGTCCTCAATCCATCTTCCTTGTTGATTTGTCATCCTCGACTCTATATCCAACGGCTTTCTTTTTCCGTGACTTCAAGCCCGCTTTTCGCTTTTGCTTACTTCAACTCCAAAGGATGGCCACCGCATCTCTCTCAAGTAGCCTGCTTTTGACCTTTTCTTCCTCAATATTCTCGCTTCCCTTCCATAACCAAGGGCCAACAGGCCTCCAAGACTCACCTGTGACTCATACCGATGCACTTTAGATCTAATCCTTCTGATTTCAATTTCTAGACTTTGGACTGCGCAATGCAGCCTTTGCTTTATGCTTGATGCCTCCTTCCCATCCTTCTTGTGCAGACTATATTTTATGTGTATGGTACCTGGCCAACTGCACCTGGTACATAGACCCTTTTCTCCTTGATTTTACTGAGAGTTGTGAGGTAGATGATTGTCATAATACAACTTCAGCCGACTCACATTCTCTAATCCTTTCTTTCCATTCTCCCTTCAATGTCTCTCACCAAGAACTCCTCCTTCAGAACATAGGCTGCATCTCATATGGTCCAAGCCAATGCATTCTTAACTTCCCAAGATGCTTGATGAATTTACTCACATACACCAAGACTAAATCACCTTGCTTAAATTACTTCTTCTCTTTGATGTGCCCACAAGGACAGGGCTGCCTTTCTCTCTTCCTTCCGCATTTGTTGAAGGAATCCTAAGCACAAATTTTCTTCTAGTTCAACCAGCTAGGCAAGCCTCTCAAAAACAACGCAAGTATCATCCATGTCCGTAAATGCAACAATTATTAAGCTTGGTACCAAGTATTCCATTAGGACAACAACTTCGAGACCATAAACCAACTTGAAAAGGGCTTCATTGTTAATTTCTTGCAAGTGGTTCTATAAGCCTAGAGTAATGTTGGTACTCTTAAATCCCAATCATCACTTTTCACACTGCAAGAAATCTTGTCAATGTTGTCTCCAAGAGTTTTTTGAATACTTCAACCGTTTCGTTTTCTTGTAGATGGTAAGGTGTACTCTCCTAATGGTGAATTGCAAATTCTACTGTGTGATTCCACTGCCTTGTTGATGAAACGAGTGCCTTGATCGCTCATAAGAATATTCAGGCATCCAAACCTGCTATGTTATCAAATATAAACTCGGGCCAGAAGTTGCATTACAATCCTTGAATTCTCTTGCTTCGACCCATCTAGTCAGTATTCCGTCGCGTTGATAATGTACCTTGCTCCTGCACTTTCCTAGTGGGGTTTATAGGTCCCATCAAGTCAATGGCCACTTTTCAAATGTTTATAGGGTCATCTACGATGTCGGGTGACATTTATCTTTTCATGATGGTTTTCCAACTCTCCGAATAACATCATGTGCCTCCGGGTATACTCTTTAGCATATTTGTGTAAAATAGGCCACCAAAGGCTAACTCTTTCTCATGCTTTCTCATGTATGTCCTCATGTGGATACTCCTACATTTCAGTGAGATCGGCCACCTCCATCACACACATCTTCTTAGTATCTCATCAGTCCCATCTTATATAGCTAACCATCTATCAATGAAAATTCTGCAGCACTCACTAGTTGTTTCTTCGGGAAATTGTATACTCACTTGGAACCATTCCCGTTGACAGGAACTGAACTATCTCTGGTGGAAGTGGTATCCATATTCCTGTCGGCAAGCAGCCAGCATCCCAGAGTGTATCCTAGACTACTGCTCTTCACATGTTCCAACCTCGATAGGTGGTCGGTTCCCTTGTTCATTCTTCCTGGCTTAACTATGATCTCAAAATCATATTCTTGAAATGTTGAGAAGCCATCTCAGATATTTTCCCCAACACCGGGGCTTGTTGACTAGGTATTTCACGCAGAGTGATCATTAAACATTTTAAAGTGTCCTCCTAGTAAGTAATGGCGGAATTTTTGCGCTGTACACTAATATGGCTAATCCTTCTCTCTCAGATTAGTGTAATTGATTTCAAATATAGATAGATTTCTCCTGGAAAATGCTAATGGATGGTCGATTTCCCCTTCTCCAAGTTGTGCCAATATTGCTCCTAATGTAATAGAAGACGCATAGACATGCAAATGAAATTCTCGCCTCCTACCGAAAGACCGTGAGGGTGCAAATACCATCTTTTGTTCTAAAGGTGTCAAGCTCATAAGCATTCGCCCTATTCCAACCAAACTGACAGTCTTTCTTAATAACTTCTCCATTGGTGCAATAATATGTGCATATCCTTCGTATAACTTCCTATAATAGCCAGTATGTCCTAGCACAACACAGCTTGTTTGATCAAGTAGGAGGCTATGTCTAATTATAATTGCATTTTTTATGGATCTACCAGTAATACTTGCTTGCATACAATATGTCCTAATAATACTCCAAATGGTGAGAAGAAGATGCACTTCTTCAAATTTAAAGAAATTTGGCACTCAGCTCAAATTTGTCCAACATTAGTCTTAGACATTCAATATGATTTTCTCGCAAACTAAAACAAATTTTAGTCATCAAAATAGGCTTCTAAAAAACTATGCAAAAATTCTTTGAACGCTTCCACCACCACTCGAGGAAGATGGTTGGGGAAACTATTCAAAATTCAAAATGGCACTAATGTGTATTGTGATCCCCATTCTCAGGAAATGTGGTTTTGTGGCTGTCCTCCTTGGAACTGGATCCGACAGGATCCTAAAACTCCATCTCAGAAAGAATATACCTCCCGGCTCTCCTCCCACATTATCCAACACTTCATCCGTGAATGGTGTAGGGAAAGGATCATGCAAAAAATCATCGTTCAGCTTCCAGAGATATATCAGATCCCGATTCACCTATCTACTTTGTCTTGCACCACCATAGGGTTGATCCATTCCAACTCTTCGACAAAAATTCACTAACTCTACTTCTAACATTTTGTCGAGATCAATCTTCACTTTTCCTTATATTTTGAGTTCAATCTATAGGTTCTTTTATTGAATGGATTTGCATATGGTTTCAAAAGTATTCTCACCTCTCCCATAGGTCCTTGATACAATTCTTAATATCGCTGAACTTGGTCGAAAAAGTCCCGACACTGCAGCACTGTGATTTTGTCATTGGTAGCAGCGTCTCAGTAATCTCTGGCATTGGCAAGATTTGGTGTCCCCTCTATCCCAATATTGACTTTCTTTATCTTGATCGTCTTTCCAATGAA
The DNA here is from genome assembly GCA_010110895.2 of Picea sitchensis. Classification (NCBI taxonomy): domain Eukaryota; kingdom Viridiplantae; phylum Streptophyta; class Pinopsida; order Pinales; family Pinaceae; genus Picea; species Picea sitchensis. The sequence continues at coordinate 12,480 of SNQJ01S0188517.1, forward strand.
TGGTAGTTCAACTCCTCGTCCTTCCACATCCTTATGTCCTTCTGTCTCAGCAATATTTACATTCCTCGGATCATCATCTTCAACAACATTAATGTTGCTGTAAATCTCTTTGTAGTTTCTAGAATGGTACCCATTCGTCTCTCTTTTTGTTCCAAAGGAGGATATGCCTCCTTAAATACTTTTGCCTCACAATATGTAGTGCTTGATCTACTAAAAGAAATTCACTTTCAAACAAAAAGGTGGTTATAAAATCTTTGGTCATACCTTCCATTCTGAAGTGACAAGGCGCACCCACTTGAAGGTACCGCTAATAGGGTCGTGTCCAACGGTTAATGAATCTGTGTACCAATTTTTCTCGAGGAATGTCACTGTGGCTTCTTCGCACTTTCACACATGGTCCTTTGGCAAACTTTGACTCAGGTACCTCATCAAAATTCTACTTTCTTTGCCGAGAACCACACAATATCAAGGTCGGCATTGTGTCCACCAGAATATTCTTTGTGCATACCCCACCATCTTCGCTTAGTGTAGGCTTTCGTAATTTCATCCATACTAAAAACCTTTGTCAGGCGAAGATGAATGGATGGAGGAAAGGAGGACGGAGGAGGAATGGATGGAGGATGGATGGAGGATGGACGGATGGAGCCGGACATGGACGGATGGAGGAAATGGACGGAGGAAATGAGGAATGGATCGACGGACGGAGGAATGGAATGGATGGAAGGAGGATGGATGGATGAAGGATGGACGGTGACGGGATGGATGGAAGATGGATGGAATGGATGGATGGACGGAAGGAGGAAGGACGGAGGATGAATGGATGGAATGGACGGACGGAAAGGAGGATGGACGGAAAGGATGGAAGGATGGATGGACGATGGAAGGAAAGGAAATGGAATGGAATGGAAAGGAGGAAGGATGGATGGATGAATGGAATGGAATGGACTGGACGGATGGACAGGAAACGGACGGATGGATGATGGATGGATGGAATGGATGGATGGAGGAGGAATGGAATGGAATGGATGGAATGGATGGATGGAATGGATGGAGGAATGGATGGAGGAATGGAGGAAGGATGGACAAGGAAAGGAATGGAATGGATGGAATGGATGGAACGGCATGGAATGGATGGAATGGAAAGGAGGACGAAAAGGAAATGGACGGATGGAATGGAGGAATGGATGGATGGAAATGGATGTGGAAGGATGGAAGGATGGATGATGTACGGACGGAGGAGGAAAGGAATGGATGGATGGATGGAGGAGGATGGATGGATGGAATGGAAGGACTGGAGGAATGGAATGGAAGGAATGGAATGGAATGGATGGACAGGAATGGATAATGGATTTAATAATAGTTTATTTCAAGGTTACTCTGAGATCACTCATCTGTTGCATTTTGAATGGTGTTAGGTACCAATGCCAAAAGAAGGTTGCACTCAGCAATCCAGCTAGACAACGTGTGAGAGAATAAAACCACCAAGATATAGCCGCCATGCATTAAGGAAATCCCTCCAGTATGCAGCAGTACCCTTGCAAATGAAATCTATAGACAAGGACAATGGATTAACAACAAAAACAATTGTCACAACAACAGGGGAGTAGTGAAACGAAATGAAACTCAAATGGTTGAAGAGGAATTCTAAACCCCACGATCATAAACTATCAAACTCTGAGAATGAATTCTATTCCCATGTCCAAACCAGTCTCCATGGTGGATGAAGTGCACTATGGAAAAAATCTATGATGGCCCACCAGCAATAAAAGACAAATTAAAATTGTAACTTCGTATTATACATTAAATCATAAGCATTCTTATTGTCCTTATTCTCTCATCATTATGGAAGGGATAAGGACAAAATTTTGTAAATGAAAGGTCATGGGGGAAGGCGAAAGAACAAGAATCACATTGAACTTAAATAAATATGAGGATTGTATCCAAGAAAAGGGATTTTTGGCTCTTCAAGCATTATACATTTTCTGAACTATTTTGGGAATACGGTGTTAACTAAAATTGAGAAGCCTTCCTTGGAGCTTTCATGCACTATTACTTTTAATGAGGAGAAGTTGGTTTGGTCAAGATACTTTCCAGAAGAACTTTGATTCTCGTGTTGCACGTATTGTAGACTATTCCTTTTTGTTTTTCTTAGCACTCAAGTTGTGTAAGGATGTACTTCATATTGTAGACTATTCTTATGTATGGTGGCTGCAATCTTATTTCTATTCTTCGGGGAATGTTTGTCTAAATACGTGGGCATGGAACCATAAATGATTGTTTAAATGCTAGACTATTTTGTGCTTGCATTTATTTATTCATATTCTTGTCTTTTCTCTATGTGAACTAGTTCTCGGGCCCTTAAAAAGAGTATGGTTGGTTCTTTATTTATTTTCTGGTTACCTTAGTTTTTTTTTGATGCATGCATCTTAGTTTAGTTGCATTTCATCCTTTAGCTTAGGAAACCTTCATCGATGGATCAAGCCGCAACCAGAAATGGTTGTTAGGACAGAATTAGGATGGGTTCCCTATTCCAAATGGTGAGAGGTCTGATTGGGACTTCTTACTAGGGGTAACCCTGTTGACAAAGGGTGATTTCACTTGCATCAACAGTGTCTCATATTTTAATCTTTTAAATACAAAAATTATATTCTTTCTTTTTTTCTTTTCATTTTTCTAAATGTGCTTTCTTTTCATTCCTTTACTTTCCCCATGCTTAAATTGAGAGTACTACATTAATGTAGTTGTGGACACCATTCAGGATGGCATGGGCCCTTCACACCATCAACCCTGTCTCCTACCTTGTCTATAGCCTCAAACATTGCTTGTGTTGATACTCAAGGAAGCTGAGTTGATAGCCAATTATTGTTGTGATGATCCAATTCATATCATACCTTCCATTAGGAGGATTTTGTTCCCCAAAATATTCCAACGATAGGTGAGTGATCTGTAAACGATAGTCCTATGGCTCGTCTATTTCATCAATATGGATACTTTTGCAAAATTGAATTTTTTTCTCTATGTATGGGCTTAGGAACCATTTCAATGCATGACCAAATACAATTTGTAGTATAGTATGCAACTCATGTATATGATAAAGATGTTGTGCAAATTTCTTTTCCCAACGAATGTTTTGTATAAGGAAAGAATGTTGTATTTCTCAGAAGAAAAAAATATAACGAGAATAAACCATCAAACACCAAAGCAATATTGGAGGGGGAATTAATGTTTAACATGTCCAAAATATTTCCCAACCAATGCAGGTCGACTTCCTACTATCATGAAATCCCTCACATACATACAAGGTAAAATGAAATTAGTAATGAAAACAAGTGCCAAGATCACTCCTTAGATAAGGTTCCTCCCTATTATGAACCATTATCTCTTCAATGAGGTTAAGAGGAGGGAGAATTCAAAGCACATGTCGATTCCTAGTCAAACATTGTGTATAAACCATCTTGTCCAATAAGATATGCAACCCGACATTCCAATTGAACTCACCATTAGAATCAATGAATCAAAGTTGCTTAAGAAGGGTTGAGCAGATCCATTTTAAATATGTAGGAGAAATTTCACTGTGGGACACTCAACAATTCACCCACTAGATTTTAAATTGACAGCATTTTAATTAAGGGGAAACTTGAACTCTTGATTCAACTATCAATCCCCATAACTCAAAATTGGTTGTAGCAGATTATGTTTCCCACAAACATGGATGAGACACATACAAGGATTTAACGTTGTGGTGAGTTGGAAAGCATTGGTAATGTTTTCATTTATAACCAAAATAATGCATTCATAGAATTACATGAACATATTTGCAATAATGATTAAATGCACCCAAAATAACAGATATTTCAACATTTTGACGGGATTTCTATTATGCTTAGGATGAAATTACAGAGGGTGAGCTATACATAAACTTTGTGTATTGTTACTCACTATAAAGACCAAAATTGTAAGAGGCCATGGCTCAGAGGAACCTTCTCTTAGAGTGAACAGGAACATTAACTCCTTTATCCACTCAACCTCAAGCAGGTTGACCTCTTCGAGCTCTAACTTCTTCTATTTTCCTTCCCTCTTTCTCCTTCCATCTCCCCCTATTGATCCTTCTTCACTACGTCCTTTATTTTTAATGGGATTCCTTTGGAAGGATAACCATCACAATGGTTCTTTTTCGCTTCCATTTTTTGTCAAAAGGAAAAAATAAAATAAAAATGACATGTTTAAAAAAATTACAAAAGAGTAAGCAGCTAAGTGTTTATTAAAAAGTTTTGGAGAGGATCCAATTTGGATCACACCTCCCCATTTGTAGGATTTTGGTCCCAAAAATCTTCAACTCCATTCAATCTTCTTCTCCAATCATCAAGCAAACTCCAACAAAAATTTACAAAAGGGTGTCTCCACTGTAGGATGGAAGATAAGAGTTGAGTAGGGGATTCCTTTAGCATAAACCTACTATCAATATCATGGTTGGAGATGGCATTCACTACTGCAATAGGTCGTTGGAAAACCATTTCTCCTTGGGTTGCAAGTTCCAACAACTCCTATTTCCCCTTGACCTTGACTCTCCAAGATTTCTTCTTGGTTTTCCAATTCTTGGGATGGAGTTCTGGGTGAAGCCTCCAACATTTAGCTTCTCAATTTCCATTCAATCTGCAATACTGGCAATAGTCCTTGCATGGGATTCTTGGCCTTCTAGAGTGCCAACAATCGCTATCCTTATGACCCATTTTCTTGCAACAAAAATGAACTAATCCATACCTTTTTAGTCTGTGAGAATGTTTTCCAATTTGGTTGCTTGGTCCCCCAAAATTTGGAGCAAATCTAGATGGAGGAATCATCTCTTTGTTTCCCTCTTCCAAGCTTCTATAAGCAAACTTGAGTGGCTTGTTGCATATGGCTTATTTTCCAATTCCTCTTTCCTTAACGAAAGTAGTTTGAGTTGAACTTGTGTTGGCTTCTTGTCCATTGAACCCTAGACCTTCATGATCGGGACTTTGTTGAGATGCAATGGAGATTAGAATATCTTTTCCATTCTTACCTATCCCTTGGCCATTGTAGCCCACTTGCCTCATGAGCTTAGAATTGATGGATCTAGTTTGTTTTTCAAAGTCACAAAAATCCTCTTGAGAAAGGGTCTTAAAAGATTTTACCAGGCTTGATTTTTTCATGGTGTTGGCCTCCTTACCCTTCATTAATAGAAAATGTGTTACCATTTTTGTTAGTGTAGAAATGAAATGCTCCAACTAAGCAAATATGACCTGCTAGTCTACCCTCTTATGTTCTTCATGAGGACTCCTTGCCATTGGTGATCTTCTACTTCTATGTAGGCTTGGAAGCAATGCTTTTGCACTACTATGGTACTGGCTATGAGTGTTTACCTTGCAGGTGTTCTCCAAGAATTCATAACCTACTCTGATACCATCTAATTCATAAACAATAGACCTTTGTCCCGAATGTTTCGTCAATACAGATACTTTTGCGGAATTGATTTTTTTTCTCTATGTATTGGCTCATCAACAATTTCAATGCATGACCAAATACAATTTGTAGTATAGTATGCAGTTCATGTATATGATAAGGATGTTTTGCAAACTGCTCTACCCAACGAATGTTGTGTATAAGGAAAGAATGTTGTATTTATCAGATAAACTTTGACGAGAATAAACCAACTAACACCAAAGCAACGCTAGAGAGAGAATCAATGTTTAATTTGTCCAAAAGATTTCCCAACCAATGCAGGTCGACTTCCTACTTTCGTGAAATCTCTCACATGCATACAGGGTAAGACAAAATTAGTAATTGCAACAAGTGCCAGGATTGCTCCTCAAAGAAGGTGCCTCCCCATTTTGAAC
>SNQJ01S0188518.1:0-18334 GCA_010110895.2 Picea sitchensis
CCTAGTCTCCTATATATACCAAGGAGACATTTTCATTTTGAATCATCTGGTACTTGAACATTTAAGTGGGGTAAAAGGAGGTTGCCCCCTCGAAGAGGCTTATTATCTAAAATTATCTCTTTTTCAAGGCATTGAGTACTTTTCCTGAGGTTTTTCTATACTATATTGAAGTTTGGTTCTTAACAGAAAGGGAGTTGACCTATCGCTTTTATCTACTCAGGGTTGATACTGATTCCTTCCTGAGATATGATATGAACTAATAATTTTCCTTCCTCTACACCAAAGATGGTTTTCTTAGGGTTCAAATATATTCCATACTTCTTACACCTTTCAAAGAAATGAGTCAAATGTTGAATGTGGTCTTCCTTATTTTTTGAGTATAGTGTTACATCATCTAAATAGACTACCACACAATTGTTAATCAATCCCTGAAAAGATACATCGATGGCCCTATAGAAGGTTTCTCCCATGTTGATCAACCCAAAAGGCATGTGTTTATAAGAAAATGTTCCCCACTTGGTCCATAATGTAGTTTTTAATCGATCATCTTCTAAAATTAGGACCTAGTTATACCCCGAGAAACCATCCAGGAGGGAAACAATTTTTGAGTTGGATACTGTCTATAGGAGTTGTTCCATGGGTTGAACCAGATAGTTATCCTTCTCCGATGTTCTGTTAAGGTTTTTAAAATCCACACACAAACTGATCTCCCCATAATTCTTTCTGACAAGAACCAAATTGGCTACCCAAGCAGAGTGTCTTACCTAAAAAATAGTCTTGGCATCTAATAATTTCTTCAATTCTTGATACATTAGGGGTTCCATAGATGGGTGGTACTTACTAATATTCTATTGGAAGGGTTTTATTCCATATTTTAATGGGATTGTATGATGGATAATGTATCATACGTTTTCAATTCTTGGTAGGACCAATCAAAGACATCTTGATATTCTTTAAACAAGTTAATATAAGCCTTCATGTCTTCTTTAGATACTTCCTTACCTAGATTGACATTCTTGGGATTCTCAGAGGTTCCTAGGTTTATAGTTTCATATATAGGGCATGAGATCCCTATTTTTTCATTTTTTGGCCCTCTAAATATTTCCCTTAGGTTGAAAAGGTTCTCTAGATTGGCCAATCCTTTTGGTATTGTGTGAAACTTTGGTTTGTCATCGGAGTGATCTATTCCCTTATTTTGTTCGTGGATATTCGATTATGTGAGTAGTTCTTGGAATATTTCATCATCAATGGACAAATCCTTAAAATTATCCTGGTTAGTCAGGAAATCTACAATCTGTTCATCCCCTTCAAAGGCTTTCCAGTTAGAAATGTTGTTAGGCACCGACGGTTTGTAGTTCAATTCTACTGCAAACCTTGAGGCTTCATAGTCTTCTAAAGGAGATAATCTTGAGGATGTGGTGGATTAATAATCAACAAGAGTATTTTTTGTCTTGGGAATAATGGTAATGTTGAAAGCCTCAAAATTGTCTATTATCCTATGTACCTCTTGCTGGTAGTTTCTCAAGTAAGGTGAATTGCAATGAATAGTATTCTTTACTTGTCTAACGATAATTTCAGATTCTCCAAAAAATTTCAATTCTTTGATGTTTAAGTCTATGGTCTTATTTAGTCCTTGGACTAGAGCTTCATATTCAACAATGTTGTTAGTGCATTCAAATTCTATTCTACAAGATAACAAGTTTTGTTTCCCCTTTGGGTCAATGAGGGTAGATACTGCTCCTAACCCTTCTTGATATTTAGAACCATCAAAGTACAACATCCAAATTTGTGGGGGGAAATTACTAACTTCTTCATGTCTAGCTATTTCTTCACCTTCATCTTACTTGTCTGCTACTCCCGATGGAGAATCCTGACAGAGGATGCTTCCTTCTGTGTTTTCTAGTAAGTCTACTTGAAAAATCATTTCGAATTTTTTTGTGGGAGGTATGTCAGACACATGAGGGGTGAAATTACCAAAATCAGAATCACAGGACTAGTTTCCTAAAACATGGAACTCTATTGATGAGGGTTCATTTGGGGTGTATAAATTAGTGATGGTATGTTAGAGATATCTTTCTCTATCAATCCTAATCATGTTTGTATGCCCTTTTAATGGAAACCAAAGGTGAGCCCAGTCAATACTAAAGTATCCTTTTAATTTATCAGATCAGTCTCGACTAAGTAGCAGTCCATAGGCCTATGGGATTTCTACTACGATTATGTCAATTACTTGGAACAATTTTGGGTGTGTATCCATTCTGACCATGACATCTTTAAGTTCCCCAATGACCTTCACCTGATTCTTGTCTAGTTGCATAACGTGTTTATCACTTTTGAGCAGGGTTGCGTTCAATTTCTTGCGGATTGACAATGGCATGACATTGGAAGATGCCACTGAATCAACTAGGAAATTATGTAGATTTCTGTTAAAAAATTCAAACGTCTAAAGGAAAGGAGGAACAAAAGGCCTTCCCCTTTTTTTTAAAGAGAAAGCATTCAAAATTGGATTATTTTTTAAATCTGTGGGAGATGGGACCTCACTTTGATCAATGCTTGTTATAGGGGTTTCTATTGATTTTACAGCCTATAACAAAAATTCCTTTTTTTGAGGGATTTTACATGTCCATGACAGATACATTAGCCTTCATATTCTTCAAGTATTGTACCACATTGTATTCTAGTTTAGGAGCTCCTTGTGTTTGTATGTTTGTGGGAGTTTTTTGAAAGGAAAATAGGGGTTTATGATGATCGGTCACTGGACTCCCTCTGGATAACCTAGTAGTGGTGGGGTTTCTTTGGATAGGTTGACTTCTACCTCACATATTTACAACTAAAACTTCAGCGAGAGGTCCTTGCATTTCAGCAACGTTGTTGAAAGACATCAGGTGATTGGAATCCCATAACAACATGGTTGTTTCTTCTGGTGGCTCTTGACTTTCTTGATCGATGGCATTTTTTTCCAAGCTACTTGGTTGTTAGGTTAAAGAGCATTCATCTAGCAATCGATCAACCATTATATTCATAGCATGTACCCATTGGTGGTAGTCTCTTTCTGAATGGTTTTCTTGGTGATATGTGCAAAAAGAGTCAGATGCTACATTTCCTAAGTCGACATTTAGGTTAGATAGGGGAGGTTCTATAGCTTTGAAGGGAGGATTTATTTTAAAAAAGGGTTTATAAGGGCTTGGATTTTTGTTTCCCTCCCCAACACTCCTTTTCATATCTACGATCTCATTGGAGAGTTTTTTGATCATCCGTTGTAGGTTTTCTAGATCTCCTCCTTCTTTATCAAGAACTTGTTCTATTTGTTTTCCCAGGGGTCTTGTCAACACAAGTCCTCTATTAGGTAGAGGTTGGGTTTCTTTTTTTATTAGAGAGATATGACCTTCTTTACATCCTTTCATTTGGAATTCAATTGTTTTATCTTCTTTGAATTTTTTTTTCTAGGGTATGTTTGGCAACCCTTTTTACAAACATGGAAATAGAAGCTAGGAGAGAATTAACGTATACTTCAATTTGCAACTCTTGGTTAGGTTTAGCTTCGGGTTGAAATTTGTTCAAAATGGTGGTAAATCTTTGGTTGAAATATTTAACCTTTTCTTTTGGACTCATAGTGGCAGCAAAAAGTTCATTCATTAAATCTCTTGTGGTAGTTTCTTCTACAAATTTGTATAAGAAATCTTTTTGAAATTTTGTCCAACTAATTATGGAACCAACTGGCAGGTTAAAATACCAAGTCGAGGTTGAATTCTCAAATGTATAAGGAAGAATCCTACATACTACATCTTCATGTTTCACATTCATCAATCTTATAGCTAATATGAACTTCTTAATATGGTCCTCAGGCAATCCGGAGGTTTCGGGGTCAAATTTAGGAAGTAATTTTTCTAGATGTCTCTATAGGTTATGAACTCCTCCTAGGATTGCCAAAGCATATCTGGACAACTGGTTGGTTGTATTCAGTTTGATTTCCCCCTTCTCCATAATTATCATTATTCTCCTCCATGTCTTCCGATTCAGAAGTTGAGCGATCTGAGTTAGAACCCTCCTCATCAAATTCAAAATTGCCAGGTTCAGAGTACTTACCAGCTGGTGTTTCAGGTATCATATTAAGGGGTTGTTAGATCTCAGTAAGGGAAAAGTATATCAGTTTTTATACCGTGTGAACAAATACCTAGTCATAGGTGTCAACAACTTCTCTGCTTGATTGTTTTCTACGAGGAAGTAAAGGAGCTAAAGGTAATTCTCCAATTTTATGGGCATAAGCTCTTGTGATTCTTATGAACTTATTAAAATCCTTGTGGGGAAGAGCGTAAGGTATTTCAGGGTACAAATTTTCATCCTCTTCATGTTGAGGTGAGTTACTCGTATTGGGAGTATTCTCTGTATGTGGGTTGTCTCGAGAATGACTAGCCATGCATGTGGGTTTTTTTGAATCTATAGGCTATGCAGAATATATTATGAGAAGCATTATTGGCCATTCATTCGTTAGGCCCTCCTTCTAGCAAAAATTATTTTGAGGGTTCTGAGGCCCCTTTAACTCAAAAGTAGGAACCAAACCTGCTTAAGAGGCCCAATTAAACTCATAAGTGTTTGATGAGTGGTAAGGTTCTCCAAATTCGTGATCTGGATGGAATTATAGATGGGATTTAATCGTGTTTGACAGGTGTGTCTTTTATGTGAAACCTTTCCTCAGGCCTAGAAGTTCTCTTTTTGGTTCTTTTCTTAATATTTATAAAAAATAAATACAAAGATTAATCTAAATGGCAAAGGGAGGTTAACTGTGTGTTGGGAGAAGGCTAGGTTTTTTAGGATATACCTTAGGATGCAGACGAAGAATATCTAAACAAATTCAAACTAGCATTAATACCATTTTGATTAGTGGACATTAAACATTTTCTAAGATAACAGTTACAAAAAGGAAAACATATACATGAGAAGAAGCTAGTGCGATAAAAGTAATTTTTGATGCTTTATTATCAGTCACAGGTTAAAACAATCGATTTCTATTCATCAACTAGAATAAAAGAACTATATTATAGCATTATAAAATAACTTTAAATAACATAAACAACAACTCTTACTCAATACAACAACACATATTGAATCCAAAGACAGAGATAATCCCCCCTCGATCCAATCACAGTAACACCTTATATGATAGAAGTGTCTTTGGTTCTAAACAAAACTTCTTAATTAAAATAACTTGCACAAAAATAATTCTCTTACAAAATTACCTAAAAAGTCTTTCTCTCCAAAACCATTGACCCATTGTCCTAGGTTGATGCCCTTATTTATAACAAAAAATAACTAAACTAAAAATAGCTACTAGATTTGTGTTAAATTAAGAAAATGCCACGTGGTGGATTTATCTATCTGTTCTCTTTTGCTCGTCTAGTGGTTTCACTGAAGTGGATTTTTATTATCGCACTCTAACCACTTGATGATGATATCTTCACATGTATTTTCATATGGAAATTTGTTTGGATCCATCGGGGCAGATAAGACCTCCTTTATCTCTATTACTCGTTCCTTATACCTGATTAGCTTGACACTTAAGCATTGTAGGACTGCGAGATATTTGAAAGGGTGTTCCATGAACTTCTTCACTTGACCTAGGGTCATACTTGAAATCTGTGAAATCTCTTCTTCCCATGCCAAGTCTTGTTCTGTATGTCACTTGATTATGTCATGTAAATCGGTGAAATCCTCCAGTGGACCAAACTTCAGTAGGTCAATGTTTTTCATCTCCAGATTGATTTTCTCCCAAATTTTATCGCACTCTCCCCATCTCTCCTGTATATTCCGCTGAGGTTCTTAGACCATAATTACCCAATATTTAGTTGCTTTCCTAATTCAGGAGATGCTTCTATCCATCAACACTTGGATGCCAATCTCTTTTGTGTCTCGGCCTTTCTGCACTTCGCTGATGTAGTCGATCCGCTCCAAGGCCTGATGTTTCTTCTCATACCATCTCTGCACGTCTTTACATGTTTCCATCCCCATGAGCGTATCTTCTTGAAATCCAGTTATGCAAGCAATAATGAGATTCCTTTCGCTTGTGAATTACGCACATGTTTCACCAAACTCACTCTTCAGGAGTACTATTTCCTGTGTTGAATTGTGGTAATACTCCTCTTTATGGCGCAAATGCTCCAATTATTTATTCATGGTGATTACCTCCCTTTCATCCCTTCTTACCCTTTCCAAAGTAGCATCGGTTATAGCCATACCTTCTCCGATCAGCTCAGTCATCTTAGCATTTTCTATGTCGAGCAGTGTCTCCTCTATGGTGATGAGAAATGTGGTTTGAGCGTGAGCCTCCTTTTCTTGGTTGTTCTTCTCATCACAAATTTCCTTTTTCTATCATAAGCGATTTCTTGTATATTGATGATTTCGTCTACTGGTTCAGGAATTTGTTGATCTTCGTAGGTCAAAGTGTTGCCTAGGCTTCCTGTCATATAGAGATATTCTATGACCATTTCTTGTGACTCCTTAGAATTGGAGGTTTCTATATGATCTGGTGACTTGGCCTCCTATTGGTCTTCATTGGCTGGTGGTGTCTTTATCCTAGCTGGGGAGATAGGCGAAGAATCGATATTAGGTGGGGGGGTCAGCCATTGAGATGTTGATTTCTAGTTGTTGAGTTTCTTCTTCCTATTCACCAGCACCCAAGTGATTCTTAGAGATATCCTTATGAATTTTTGTTCTCAATTGGTCGATAAATTCATTTTCCAGAGTACTTCTAGCCTCATGGTCACCTTCCTTGGTATTTTTGACCAAAGCGTCGAAAGATGGAGCAGATGTTTCCCCTAGTTCTTCCTCTTCTGTGATTGGTACTAGGCTTATGCATGAAACCTCTAAAATTTCCTTATTGTCATATATGGTAATTAAGTCTATGAGGACATTAAGAACACATGTCAAAATTGACACTCTTGCTATCCTCCACTAAACTGTAGTGGTCACTGACGACCCTGCATGTGGTGACATCGGGCTAGGGTTTTCTTGATCAGTGGTTTCCTTTGGTGGAATTGTCTTTGAGCCATTTAGCTCTTCTCCACGATTGCTTTTGTCATTCGGGGCAATCCTCAAGGGTTCTATCAAAGGGTTTAGTGGTAGGTTTTCTTCTAAACTTTGTATATCTCTTTGGGCTTCTTCCAGTAACATCATCCCCCTCCATTGTGCCTCTGCCTCTTCTACTGCTATGTTTTCTTCTCTTACCCTAAGGGATTCTTGAGCTATTTTCTCTATTGTATCAACTTTCTCATCCATAGAAATCACTTTGAATCTGTTCATATTGGGGTTATCCATTCTATGGAGCACTTCCTCCCAGTCCTGAGCTCCCTTTGTAAATATTTCATCTTCAAAACTATAATGAGAATATGACTAACATGAGGATACCTATGATGCATGTTGAAGTACCAGGCCCTTTGGATCATGCTTGCGAAATCATCTTGTGGGGAATCGATACTCAAGCTAGCTCAACCCTTCATTTTTCACATTTGCAATGTCTTTTACCATGTAAAACCCTATATGAAATCCATAGGGTATGAAATATCTCTTCTTTTCCTTCACCAAAGTGGCATTATAGCCCTAAAGAATGGTCTGGTAACAAATTTCTCCCACAATGAACCAGTCCAGGACATGAATGAGGAGTGAGTGTGGCATGCTAGTAGCCCTGAACACTCTGATATAAGTGTTGGTTTCCTCAAAATACCAGTGGACTATTTTTTAAACCATCTTTTTGGCTTTCGTTGTAAGCCTTGGGAATTCTTTTCTAAATATGATGAAATGTACTCGGGATATTAACTCATTGCATATTAGGGCATAAAATCTCTTATACATATTCTCCCACAGAATGTTGAAATAAACATGCACGGGTAACTCAACAACATGCCAACTCAAATTCATGCTTGCAAAAACATTCATTGCAAATCAGGTCCAATAGGTATGACACTATATGAAAAGTTGATATTTCTCCATCCTTTGGTGTGTGGGCATGAAAGAGGTTAGTGATTAAATGTTTGGAAATGATGGCTCCCTGGTTAAAGCTTCTCTTGAAGATTGCCATAGTATATCCCAAGGGCATCCATGCTTCCAAAAAATTGGAGCAATATTTTTCTCCATATAATCGACAGATCAAAGCCATTAGATAAATATACAACTCTCTGAGGTTTACCATGTCGTACCATCCATTCCTTCTATTTTTGAATTTATTGTCTTATTTCCACCATGAGGCCATTAACCTACTAGTGTCATGGAACTCATAAAATTTGACCACAAACTCAATATTTAGTCTTTCCTTTGGGTCTCTAAGTTTGTAGTATTTTTGGACCTCTATTGGAAGAAAAACACCAACACATTCCCCATTTTGATTATTTATTATACATTTCATCACCTCTATGTGGTCAATTGTCCATCCTAGGGTCTCAGTGCAGGGAAAAGCTGGGGTTCGATAGGACACCATATGTAGGCATGATCATTGGATGTTTTGGAATACCTGGTCATCCAACATTCTGACGTCCGGGTCACTGTGTGGTATAAAATATGGGTAATATTCCTGGTTGATCCTGTTAAATAGATCCCCAATGCATGAGCACTACCTTATATCTATTTCTTTCTTCTATGTTGTCAAACTCTGAAGGCTGGGAAAACTCCTTTTTGGTGGATGTGCAGATAACTGGTTCTTCCTTTGAGTAAAAATCAATCGCTCTTGCAAGATCTGATGTAGACCCCTCGCCGACCTCTGCTTCCTTCCTTTTGGGAGTTCTTGGTGAGTGCCTGGTTGTTGGATTTATTTGAGGCATGTTTCCTGTAAAAAAGAATATAATATTATAGAAAGAAGCCAACCAACCTTGACAAGAGTCATTGACACCATCGCAAGTGCGGAAATGATAAAAAAAATGATTACTATATTGCTTGCAAGAAATTCACCTCATCTTATTGGTAATCAAAGTCAGAGAGTTGAATGTAATCTCCTTGATTATTTCTATTGCTTCTTCGTCTTCTTTGGGAAATAAGTGATTTGAGAATGAAACAACATGTTTGGGTATAACCTTGTAAATTTAAATAGAAAGTATACTTACCTTGTCGCATCAAGTCTTCAATTCGGGAGTGAAAATGCGATATGTGCAATCTATTATGGAATATTCATCATGCATAGGATTAAATGTAGCACATGTTGTAGGTGGAGAGCGAGTTACTTTGTAGTTCATCGATGAATTGAAATTTTGATTGTTGGTCGACGTGCGAGGTTGTGGTGTTGGTTGCATGAAAAGTTTGTTTATCAAGATGCATAAATATATATTACCCCAGCTAGGGGTGTCCCATCAAATTACCAAACCCTTTTCATATTTACTATCATAATCGATATCGGGAGACATGGTGCATCGCAGATCAATTGGGGTCATTGGTATCGGGGGGTGAAAGTTAGAACTAAGAAGAGGACATCAATATTCTAGCAATCAACCAATAGTCAATGAGCACATCGATGCCAACATGTCTACTTTCTCATTGTTTCGTTGGTGTATCTAGGAAAAAGTTCTAATGCCGACCAATACCATCGTATAGTGTTGACATGGAAAACTTTTCATGGATGTACATATATGACATGGGGAAAAAGACTAAGTCGTATGGACTACTTACGTGGCTAAGACACGTGCTTGTTGATTTTTACTTATGCGTGGGTAATGCCTTTTTTTCTTTAGTATCGATGATTTTATTTAGACAAAAAACATTTACTACAACATCCTATCCTCCTGATGCTAATGATGTATCGACAACTAACGATCAGTGATTTGTTGATGGTTATTATTTCACAGTTTCGTTCTTTCAGATTTCACCAACTCTGAAAAATGTATCGACGATCAGTGATCATAGGTTCGTTATGGCCTATGTTAGTGGTTTTCCTTTCGTATTCACCGATGTCGACGGTGTATCGAAAATTATGATTTTTATGTGATCATTTTACTACTCGGATTGCACCGATACTGATAATAGGTGCGTGGCCCAAAATTTTAGCTATGTATACTTAGTTAAAATGCCAAGTTTCTTAGAGAAAAATTCAATTTGTTCAATAACTCCAAACCAAGCCAAATATGATCGATAAAAAACATAATCAACATATAATCCCATTGATTCCTACACAACTGATTAAACTCAAAAAGACAAAGTGGTACCCAAAAAATAAAAACTTCTCAAAACTTTTAGGGTGTGTTGAGTGCTCAACGTGTTCTTTGCAAAATAAACATAAGAGACCAAGGGACTCCTACTTTGTGAATCAATGATTGAACATATTATTGAATATCTATTTTGTAAAAGGTTATTTGCAGGTATTCATTGAAAAATACAAGGTAATGCAAATATGAGGAGACAAATAATGTTTGACGAAGGTTTCGATAGCTACAAAAAGCGATGATTCTATAGCCACAAGTGTTTCTGTAGCAGCAGGTTTCAGTAGTTGCAGGAAGTGATGATTATGTATCCACGGGTGTTTCTGTAGCCACATGTTTTGGTAGCTATAGAAAATGATGATTCTGTAGCCACAGGTGCTTATGTAGCCACATGTTTCGGTAGCTGCAGAAAGTGGCAATTCTGTAGCCGTGGGTGTTTCTGTGGCCACAACTTTTTTTAGCTATGGAATGTTTCGGTAGCTGCATAAAATGTAAATTATGTAGCCGCAGTTTTTTCTGTAGCTGTAGAAAGCATTGATTCTGTAGTTGCAGGTGTTTCTATAGCCACAGGTTTCAGTAGCTACAGAAAGAGACAATTTTGTAGCCCTGGGTGTTTATGTAGAAGCAGGTTTCGATAGCTTCAAAAAGAGACAATTCTATAGTCGTGGGTGTTTCTGAGCCACATTTTTGGGTAGCTATTGAATGTTTTGATAACTTCAGAAATAAACAATTATGTAGTTGTGGGTGTTTTTGTAGCAACAAGTTTCGGTAGCTACAGAAAGAGACAATTATTTATCCCTGATGTTTCTTTAGCCACAGGTTTTGGTAGCTACGGAATTTTTAGGTAGCTATATAAAGTTAGAAATGAGTGACAATGATAGTGGTTAATTCAGTGACAAAGACAACTACAACAACAGTTGTAGATTCTTGTGTTTATTGGACATGTCTTTGAGTTTGTTGGAGAACTGGAGGAATTTCAGTTTGACATATTGTCTTTTATATACAAGTTGGGTCTTGTACTTGAGGATTGGATTCCTCACATATCAGTTGGTATTGAGATCAACAAGCTGGGCCTTGCACTAAGAGTTGGTGCTCTTTTAGAGTTGGTTCTCTATCTTTTAGTTGGTGTTGATAACCTTGGAGATTATAGTCTTCATGTAACAATACAATATAAAATATTACACATAAATTTGGTGTTCATTGTGTTTATTGTGTTGATGATTCATTGCTCTCTATTACTGATGAATGTTGAATGTTGATGATATATTTTTGGCCCTTGACCAGATTTTGAGGAAACAATGGTCATGTTTGACCATTTTTGGGACTTCGACAGGCTGGTCGAAGATGGAGCGCCCAAGCAAAGCGGAGATCGTGAGATCTAGCACTTTTTACGGGATTTTTGGGTTTTAGGGTTTATTTAACAGGTATGGTATGTCGGCCTATGGGTTTAACAATTCTTAGGCCCCTTTCTATAATGTATAAATAAATATCTAGGTGATGTAAGTAAAGGGGGGTGTTGGTAGTGACTAGTCATTATTCGGCTTAGTGCATGGCTAGTTGGAATTATGCATGAATGTGTTGAGACTTGCAGAGCTAAGTGAAAGCATCTTGTAAGTGCTTGGTGCAGACCAGCTATGTAAGGATATTTTCATTGATCTAATTCAGGGAAGGAGGATCTGGTGAGGTGCGCGCAGATCTCCTATCCTTTACGGAGTTGGATCTGTGGCTTGGTGCATGTAAGAAGATTGGAAGAAGCTAATAAAGAAGAAGAAGAGTTGGTGGACATAGCCCCACATTGGGGTGAACCACGTATATCCTATGTTGATGTGCTTGTGCAATGTTGTTCATGTTATTTATGTATCTATTTTCTTAGTGCATTGTTCTTGATGTATGATAGACTGATCCATGAATTCTTTATGTTTATGATTTGAATGAATGTTAGATCTACTCTTATGCTAGGTATTAAATTATTAGATGTGTTTTACTACATTGATCTACAATTAGGGTTAATTTGTGATGTGATTAAGAATCATACTTGATGCATACTAGTGGCTAAGTTCTCTATTAAAGTGTGTAATCATAGATCTATGTCCCAACTAGGTTGCAGACACTTGAGTCTTGCAACCCCCCTACCTCTACCTCAGGTGAGAATTCATATGCTTCACAAGTGTTTTCGAAAGGGCCACTACTTAGGGTTTTGTTGGTGCGTTGTTGAAGCATTGAACCCTGGGTCTGCCCTTGTGCCAACAAATGGTTCCATTGCTGGGACCTGAAATTGTGATTGTTGGGAACTGAAGAAAAGAGAAAGCTCTATGCATAGATCTATTGTTGTAGTGTGCAGTATTCTACTTGAATTGTGAAGCTCTATGCTAAAAGAGAAGTCTGATATGAAGAAACGAGGTAAGATCTTAAAGCTTTGTGCTCTGGTAAAGGTAAGATAAGTGGAAATTTTTTCTTTGAAAGTATGAATTTAGGTATGTTTGATAGATTTTGTCCTAGTCTGAAAACTAAGGCACAACTAGAAGAAAGAATATTTGATCTGAATAAATTTGATAGAGATAGTGAAAGATATGTTATTCCTATGCATAGAAATAATTTTTGGACTAACAAGTGGATGTAGGACCCTAGAAAGATTTTTTGTAGATTGCAGGTCCGTCACTGTGATCGTAGTGTGCAGTACAAAAAAGGTTGGGGATCATTTAAAAGAAAAGAGAGGATGGACATCTTGCTAAGGAATGCCATGATATAGGTCCTATTTCTCTTTGTTGTAACTTTGTTGGTCATGAGGTTTTGGATTTCCATAGAATGATTGCTAAAGTTGAAAAGATGAACATGAGACAAGAAAACCATGAAGAAGGTCAAGAAACTAAGGATATGTTAGAAAACTAGAGAGAATAAGAATCTATGTTATTACAGCTAAAAGAAACATTGAATGATCATAAAGACATCAATTTATCAGAGATCTTAAAAGAGAAACAGTGCATATAAACAAGAATAGGAGACTTCGACATAGACTGTGTATTAGATGAGGAAACCCATGTGAATATTATGCCAGAAAGTACTTGGAAAATTTTGGGAAAGCCTGCTATGATTCCTTCATTGGGAAGGATAGGATTGTTTAAAAGAAATATGATAACCCTATGTGGAAGAGTTACTAATTTAGCTATGATTTCTCATGGAACATCGACTGAAGAAGAATTTGAAGTCATTAAGTTCTTCGAGAACAACGCCCCTTTTTCACTTTTGTTAGGAAAGACCTGGGTTGAGAAAGATTAGATCCGAAGGAAATCAGAGGAGGAAGCCACAACACAGAAAAAGAAAGAATTAAGGGACTTCATGGCTAGGAAAATAGATCAACTAATACAAGAGGACAAGTCAAAGCAACAGAAGGCAAGAGTGTTCGCTGTCGAAGTTGAAAGAACACAGGAAAGCTTGAAAAACCTGTCCAGGCAAGAGAGAAGAGAACCTACCCCAGAAGTAGTAAGAGAAGAAGTAGTATGCTCGAACCCTTTGAAATACCCTCAACAGTGCGTAGTTACTACGTTAAGAGAAAATAAGAACGAGAATGGCAAGAGGAATCTAGAGACTCATATCACAGGAAAGAAGGCAAGAAATCTTAGTAAGAAGAAGGAAAAGTTACAAAAACTTCAGGAAGTTCCAGAGAAGACTTTGCAGAAGGAAGACTTGCATAACTTGAACCTCGTCGGATTAGTAGAACCATGTAGAAGGGAACTTCGCCATGACGAAGCTATATGATCGTTGGAGGCATCCCGACCATTAGAATGATGCTTCGAAATAGTTAGAAACACAGTTTTTTCTAGAAAGACCTCCATTAGACCATTGAGATCGCACCATAATGGATGGAATCGAATTGATTGAGGCATTCCTAGCCATTGGAGGAATCCTTTACGACATTGCCTATTTAATTCGTCGAATGTTGCACCCGGACCACTTTTTGAAAACTAAGATATTTGAGCTAATAGAAAAGTGATCTCCCACCACACTGTGATGTCTAGACTTTGCCATTGATTTGATTCCCTTGAGTATCTGTTCACCTAATCGAGTTATTTTCTCACAAGTGTGCATGTCGGGCAAACGTAGCACAGTAGAGAAGTCTGTAGAAGAGATCTTAATAGACCTGATGATGGGGAAAGCCATGTCTACATGAGTACAAGCATCATCAAAAGGTGGATTGCAAGCATCCCCCTCGGTTGGAATTTGATCTATGTCATCCCGAACCGCGATGGAGAAAAGAAGAAAGAACCGAGACGATCTGGCGAAGGAAAAGCAGATCCCGTCGGTCTTGCCCAACTACATCCCGCCCTTAGCTGGCGAGGTTAGTCATGATGACACCCCATGGGATTTTGAGTACACACTCATCATTGTGTACCTCCCGAAAGGGATACACGCAGTTGGAACATAGTTGGGACTGATCCAAGCTCTCAAGATAAGTGATTTTAACCTTGGAGATCGAAAGAATTACGCGATGCTTGCACCACATTGTTACCTGATGAAGATGACTGGGAAGAAGCCCAATATACTCCCCCATCCATGGATCAAGGATATTTCAAAATCAATGATCTTGAACGTCATGAAGATCCCCCACTTTTTCATACATCAGGAGGTTAACGTGTGTGTTAAACGCCTCCTAGCGTGCTACCATGGAGGGTATATTTGGTTGGATAGGAAAATCACTGTGGATTTGGCACTGATCCACCTGATCACAGAACTAAGAATGAAAGGACCATATCCACACCAGTTCTACCCAGGAAAGTCATCAAATCACTCCTTGGCCCAGTGCATCAAGGAGGCGTATGGCGATGTGGAGAAGGGGAACCGAGGCTACAAGGTATCTGCCATATAGGATGTTGTAGTGCGCCTATATTTTCATTTGATAGTGGACAAGCTCATTAGAAAGAACCGTCCTGTGCAGGTCACAGCATTCGTAGTCGACCTCGTAGGGAAGTGCATCGAAGGGATGCAGATGAACTGGGTGAGCTACCTTATCAATGAATTGGAGAAGGAATTCCGTGAAGTGTAGGACCAAGGCTACGAGTTCCTCTTTAGTTGTTTGTTGATCTTAATAGCATTTTTCACTTGGGAGATGTCATAGAGAGCAACATTCCTGGAAGTCGAGCCATCAGAACCACTAGCCGTGAGGTTCACCACATTATGGTAAAGAATCGACATGGCAAAGCAATGGAAATCAAATGTGGTATTCCACACTTAATACTTACATCTCAAGCATGCAATTGAGTCATTCTCCCGAATGACCCCGAACACCTTCCACACATACAAGCCACTAGCGAAGTTCCACGCAGACAAAAACTTCATTTACATCATTGCGCGGAGGGATGAAAGCAAGGAGGAGATGCAGTCCTATTACGAATTAACTGATGAAGATATGGAGGAGATAAATAAGGAATGGCTAGCTGAATTCCTTGTACCAGTCGAGCAGGTAGATCTCTCCGACCCCAACATCATCAAAATCCCTTTGGTCACCTGGATCAAGTATGACGAACCAATCAACGCAAATATAAAGAAGAAAAAGGAGGAAGTGTAGGACATAGACAGTGAGGAAAAGAACATCGCATCGGAGGAAACTGCATCTGAATCACCTACATGAGGAGGAGGTGATGAATTCAACCAAGAGGAGGAAGGGGAAGAAGACAAGCAAGAAGAGGGCGAAGTAACACCGCCAAAGTATCCCATTACAGTGGTTGAGACATCAAACAAAAGGAAGGGTTCTCCGCAGAAACCCTTGGTGCGGAATAAATCCCGAGACACTAAGCCTTAGTCACAGAATGTTCTTACAGTGGATGATATCTAACTCATCATCATAGTGGTATAAGATGTTTCAGAGGATATCCCACAGAGACACGAAGCAAAGAAAGAAACCCTATATGACAAGATTGAGAAAGAATTGAAAGACATCCAACAAGATATCCATTCGAGTCGTTTAGTGTCCACTGCGTCACCTTCAATAGAGAGTGTAGAATTGGGGGATCAACCCACCCAACTAAGAAGATTAGCATATGCAATAGACACTCAACTTCATTGAGTCCAAGAAGAGAAGGAGCAGGCCAAAGAGGCCTTGAAGCAATAAAAGGAGGAGGCCTTAGAGAAACTTCAGGTTGCACAACAAGAGAAAGAGGACCTTCAGGCGAAGTTCGAAGAGGATAAAGAGAAAATCCAGAAAGAGAAATACCAACTCCTTGCAGAGCAGACTATGGTCAAAGAGGCAGTGACTAGGGCACTTCGTCGGGCTTGGCACAGATGGAAGAAGAGACAACCGAGAGAGAAGTAGGGAATCTTGTTGAGGTGATTCAATAGCTTCAAGAATGAGTAGCAGAACTAGAAATACAAGAAGTGCCTAGCACTCCGCAAGAAGTGCGAGATCAGAGGGAAGAAACTGCAAGGAGCGTAGTAGAAAGAATCGGGGTGTTAGCTACAAAATGCAAGCAACTAAGTGACCGAAGTGCGCAGACCTATGAGAACCTTGCAGAAGACCCAAAGCTAAGGATATTGGAGGCACATCTTCAGCAGGCGAAGTAGTAGGCATCAACTTTGCAGGAACAACTGAAGTTGCTTATGGCCATGGAGAAGATGAAAAGGTCGCAAGAGAAACACACAGTTCAAGAGCAGGTCACTGCCATCTAGAGAATAGTTATGGAGGTGACCCAAAGACTCCAGCTAGTGCAGGATGAAGCCTGCACACTTTTCAAAGAGATCGATGGATAAGGATCACATTTGGAACAGGTGGTGGTGACAGTGGAACAACGCATGCAAGGGCTTGTCACCAAGCAAGTACTTCAGGAGTTCACTGAGCAGGAGGCTCTAGTGAAGTAGGTAGTCGAGGCAGCTCGAGCTAAGCTCGAGGCCTTTGAAGTAGATTTCCCCAGATCGGAGTGACTCAGGACGAGTCACAGGTGAGTGTTGGGGGCCTGTTGGCCCTTGACCAGGTTTAAAGGAAACACTGGTCATGTTTGACCATTTTCGGGACTTCAACAGGATGGTCGAAGACGGAGCTTTTGGTGCAATTATATGCATAATATATTACCAAACATAAATTATCGACCGAGATTCATAATCATTAGAGTTGATGCACTATATGTGTCTATAACAGATAGGTTCCTATGTCTGTTTAGTGTAGCTTAGATAAGAAAACCATTTAGAAACCAACACACTTTTAAAAATAACAATCTTTACACAATTCGAAAGATGGAAAGAAAACTCATAAACAAGCAAAATATCTTGCTCGGATGATGGACCTGTTCATTGATGGCTTATGAAGGGAAAATATTAGCTTTGATTCTATCTCCTGGAGCAACTAAACTAACAAAAATTAACACTTTGCACTTCACAATATTCCATTATAGGTGCATGTAGAGTGAGAGATGGAGGTCTTGATTGTACATGTGTTAGCAAGGTGTAATCTAATCAATTTTGGAAAAGAAATCTAGGTGTAGTGGGGTTCTCCATTAAAGCTCATGTATGGTGAAATATGGATATCCAACTGTTCCTGTGTTGACACACTTTGCAACAAATAGTGAAATCAAACAAAATAACATGAAATCAAAATAACAGATACATGAAATGAAAATCTACAGTAATAATTTACAATGAGCTTACCAAGATGGATTGGTGGCCCTTACAGATGCCAACATGGAAGATTTTAGATCAGCAGATGCCAACATGGAAGATTTTAGATCAGCAAATGCTAACTTCTAAGAGACACAAGATCACTGAATTCAAACTTGCATTAATCTTCAACAAGTAGGTTTACAAAAACAGTCTTTTCATGAATCAAATCTACATCATAACAATTCTCTCCTCAAGAACCAATATTACATCATAATAATTCTCCCCCCCGCATGAAGAGAGGGAACTCTCTTTTATACATGAGAGCTTTGAAAACAAGATAAGCATCTCATAATTACACATCCACTTTTCTCTCAACCAATTTCCCATTATTACAAAATATTGTCCCTTCAAATCCTCACACATATCTCTCATATATCTTAGATAAGATATGACAACCAAATCTCCATGATCTTCTCCTTGGAATAGGCTTGAATGATCTCCTCAAATATTGAAATGGTGGAGGAAGTATTCGAGAAGTCTTTTTGAATTAATCCTTCACATATTCCTACACATGATAA
>SNQJ01S0188519.1:16783-33559 GCA_010110895.2 Picea sitchensis
TCTTTATTCATTAAATGTACAAAGTTATGATTATTTCAAGTTAGGGTTGTTGACTAATCCAAAAGTAGTCATGTGAGACTAAAGAAAAGTTTAATGAAAATGCTAGTCTCTTGTTGTTAAAGTTAAGGAAGGTTTGTAGGTATGTGATCATATACACCAAGTCTATTATAGAGTTACAAATCATATTTGGATGATGAAATTGATGAGGTCTTTTGGTTAAGGTACATGTTGTGTACATGTTGAGACAAGTAGTTGATGAGTTGGCACATACATGAGGTGTATATTTGATGATGTTGGTACATATTGATGAGTCATAGTTGATGAGTAGTTGACACATTATTGGTACATACTTGGTACATGGTTGGTTGCACTTGTTTATGGTACAGGTTGATTACAGGTTGTTTGGTATAGGTTGGTGCATGGTTGATGCACTTGTTTATGGTACAGGTTAATTACAAGTTGAGGTACAGGTTAATTACAAGTTGAGGTACAGGTTGATGCATGGTTGATGCATAGTTCAAGTTTATTGTTACAAGTTTACAGCGGTATATCTCACAGTGATAGTGTGATAGTGTTTCCATCATTCTACTTCTACTTCAGGGCGGTTGGATGGGGCAAGGACAGGTGGTTGTAGCCATCCTTCTGGTTGTATCCAGAGAACATAGAGGGTTGTAGCCTCTTTCTAGTTGTAGCCATAGAATTGGGGAGTTGGAGATTCCCTCAGGTTGTAGCCTGAGAAACTAGGGGGTTGGAGCGTCCTTCCAGTTGTAGCTGGAAAAAAAATGAAGTTGGTGCTTCCAATGAATGTAATTCTTCAAGACATATAAGAAAAAGCATTATGTGGTTTTCTCCCTCTTTGGATTTCCATGTAAAACACGAGTGTATTGTGTATGTTTACGATTGTTCATTTGTTCATTACTCATTATTGGATGATAATTCTGCATTGATATAACACTTGGGTTATTTTGTTTAAAAAGGATTATAATTGCTCTATTACTAATTCACCCCCCCCTCAGTAATCCAACAATTGGTATCAAAGCAGGTTCCTTTAGAAAACATTTTAACCACTGAAAGGTAGATCATGGAGAGAAACAACTTGTATAAAAATGGAATACCACAGTTTGATGGACAAACGTATGTTTTTTGGATCATAAGGATGAAGACATATATACAGGCACAGGGATTTGAAATTTGGCGATCAATTGTAGATGGACACACAGCACCAGTAGTTCCACCAACAAATGACAAAGCAGTGAAACTCAGTCAAAATAATACCAAAGCCACAAATGCACTTCTTATTGGTCTCACTGAAATGGTATTCACCAAAGTTGCACATTGTAAATCTGCTAAAGAGATTTGGGACAAGCTTCGAAATATTTATGAAGGAGATTCAAAAGTCAAAGCGGCAAAGATTCAAACTTATAGAGGTCAGTTAAAACAACTAAAGATGAAGGAAGATGAGAACATTGCATCATAGTTCTTACGAGTCGATGAAACAGTGAATGCAATCATAAGATTGGGAGAAGAAATCAAAGAATCTGTAATTGTTCAAAAGGTACTAAGATATCTTTCTATGAGATTTGACCCTAAGATATCATCACCAAAAGAAAGATCAGATCTACTCTCAATAAGAATGGACGAACTGCATGGAATCTTCACAACATATGAAATGAGAATTGAACAAGAAAATCCAGATGCAAAAGAAGCAGCTTTCAAAGCATCCAAAAGATCAAAGAAAAAGGAAAAGCAACAAGAAGAACATAGCAGCAACAATGACATCTTGGAAGATGATGAAGAATTGGCCAACTTCGTCAAAAGACTGAACAAGGGAACCAACTGTAGGTATAGAGGTAATCTTCCTTTAATTTGTTTTGATTGTGATGGTATTGGTCATTTTTCAAACAAATGTCCTCATAAGAAAAAGAGAAATGATGAAGGTTACTCAAAAGGCAAACAAACATATAAAGGAAAAATAACTACAAAGAAAGTTTTCAAGAAAAGATTATCCACCAAAGAAGACATATCAACATCAGATGAAGATGAAGTCAGTGACAGTAAGACATGAAGAGTTCTATTCATGGCTGTAGAATACTCTGATAAAGAAGACTCCAAAGAAGAATATGAAGAAGAATATGAAGAAGTCGAAGAATAAATTGAAGAGGCAAAAGTTGACTACTGAGAAGAATTGATGTGTGCCATAGAAGTTATTAGAAGAGAAAAGAAGAAAAACAAGAATATACAAGCGGAACTAGACAAGAAAGAAGACACTCAAGAACTAGAACAAATGATCACAAATTTGAAGGTTCAAATAGAAGAAGATAAAATAATTGAAGAAGCAATCAAAGAACAACTAGAAGAAAAGGACAAGATCATTGGAAATTTGAAAGCAGAGATTGCCACATTAAGAAAGGATATTCAAAAGAAAAATATGCAGAATAGCTCAAAAGTTTTGGATGACATTATCAGCAATCAAAAATCTCATCTTGACAAGTCTAGGCTTGGATACAATCAGACAGAAAAGGGATCAAGCTCCAAAACAACAGAGCAAGAAACATATCCAAAAAGCTATGCAGAAACAATCAAAGGGGATATGAAGATATACAAGGAAGATTACAGGGAAACTCCTCCACTGAGAAGATTCATATTTCATAATCAACAATAGACAGATAGGCCTCAAGAAGAAGAAGGATTCATAAGAGCACCTCCTTTCAGAATATATTCAACTCCCAGATATCAAACTATATTTTTTTATTTATGTTATGCATGTAATAATTTTGGACATAAAGTTGTGAATTGCAGAGCCAACAACAGGAACATAAACAACTTTGAAAGTCATACACAAAATGGTTATCCAAGAAGACCTAGTGAAACACAGAGAAGAAGTTACAACATGTTTGAATCTTTGAGCACTAAAGTGGAATGTTACAAATATAACAACTTTGGACACATGGCCAAAGATTGCAGAATGATAGTCCCTCCTAGAGAACCAAAACAGAATAATAACAGTCACAGACAGGAACCTCAGAAAAGGACATGGATAAGAAAGAAGAATCAGTATAGCAATGAATAATGCACACTCTCTCTACAAGCTAAGTAGAAGAAACGTGGTTGGTATGTTGACAGTGGTTGTTCAAAACACATGACAGGTGATAAAGATGGGTTTCTTACATTAAGAAAGGAAAGAGATGGATCAGTCTCCTTCAGAAATCATGATTCAACTAAAATCATTGAAAAATTCACAGTCGGAATTGGGAACAAGAATACAAAGGCAGAAAATGTTCTACTAGTAGAAGATATGAAATATAATCTTCTAAGTGTGAGTAAAATTTGTGACCAAGGTCATAAATTTATTTTCGATTCACAAAAGTGCGAGATAAGAAAAGAAGGTCTAGGAAAATTGATTGCTACAGCTGCAAGAACTTCAAGCAACATATATGTGTTAAGTGAAATTGGAAATGAAAAGTGTTGTCTAGGAAAGGAAGATGAAATTTGGCTATCAAACAGAAGAATGGGTCACATACATTTTGATAACCTTGTCAAATTCAGTAAAAGAGAAGTAGCCAAAGAAATTCTCCAGATCACGAAACCAACCAACACTTTATGCAAGCATTGTCAACAAGGAAAACAAACAAATACTAGGTTCAAATCAAAGGAATATTCAACGACAAGACCACTGGAAATTGTGCACATTGATCTAGTTGGACCAGCTAAAACAAAGGGTTTAAAAGGTGAGAAATATTTTATGTTATTATTTGATGATTATACAATAATGACTGCAGTTTTATTTCTCAAGAATAAGTCAGAAGCTTTTGAAAACTTTAAGATATACAAGGAAATGGTTGAAAATGAAATGGATTCAAAAATCAAATGCTTGAGATATGATAATGGAGGAGAGTTCACTTCAAAGGAATTTATGGACTACTACAACAGTCATGGAATAAAAAGGCAATTATGTGTTGCTAGGACACCTCAACAGAATGGAGTTGTTGAAAGAATGAACAAGACAATACAGGAAATGCCTCGAACAATGAAAATGGATTCCAAATTGACAGATATATTTTGGACACAGGAAGTGCATACAACGGTTCACATTCAAAACAAAGTAATGCTCAGAAACAACACTGACAAAAATCCCTACGAGCTATGGAAAGGAAGACCAGCAAATGTGAAGCACTTCAGAGTTTTTGGAAGAAAATGCTACATCAAAAGAGAAGAAGGAAGAATGGGAAAGTTTGAATCTCGTGTGGACAAAGGAGTAGTTGTTGGTTACTCAAGTACAAGGAAAGCATACAATTGTTACAATCTGAGATTGAACAAAGTTTTAATTAATGAAACAGGCAAACCAGAATCAAATGAAGAAGAAAATGAATCAATGGAACAACCTTTTGAAAAGGAAGCAGAAGATGAAAAATAAGTAGAAGAGGAAGATGAAGAGAATCCAACAGAAGAAAAAGAGCAAGTTTAGAAAATGTCTCCAAAGACACCTAGCAGGCAAGTACAGAAGAATCATCCTTTAGATCAGATTATCGAAAACAAAGATGCAGGAGTTGAGACTAGAAGAAGAATTCATTCACCAAAACAAACACACCTAGCACTCGTATCTACAAGTGAACCAAATTGTTTTGAAGAAGCCAGGAAGGATGAATTTTGGAATAAGGCCATGGATGAAGAATTGGATTAAATAGAGAAAAATGACACTTGGGAATTGGTTTCAAGACCAAAGAATAAGAATGTGATCGGCACAAAATGGGTTTTCAGTAATAAATTGAATGAATATGGACAGGTTACAAGGAACAAAGCTAGATTGGTATATAAAGGATATGCATAGACTGAATGAATCGACTTTGAAGAGACATTTGCCCCAGTTTCCAGAATGGAAGCAATTTGTTTTCTTTTAGCTTATTCATGCTCCAAAAATATTAAAGTGTATCATATGGACGTAAAATCAGTTTTTTTGAATGGGGAACTTGAAGAAGAAGTCTACATTGAACAACCAGAAGTATTTCAGCTGTCAGAGAATGCAAACTATGTGTGCAAATTAAAGAAGGCCTTGTATGGTATAAAACGGGCTCCTAGAACATGGTACTCTAGACTGGATAAATATCTACAACATGCAGGGTTCAGAAAAGGAAGTGCAGATAGCAACCTCTACATCAAGGTAATTCAAGGTAATATTTTATTAATTGAAGTTTATGTTGATGATATTATTTTTGGTACTGATGATGACATGTTAAGCTAGAAATTTGCAAAGGATATGTAGAATGAATTTGAAATGTCATTACTTGGAGATCTATCCTTCTTTCTGGGACTTCAAATATGTCAAAGAAACCAAGGAATTTTTATTTCTCAAACCAAGTATATCAGAGAAATGTTAAAGAGGTTTGGAATGGAATATTTCAAACCAGTTATCACTCTTATGCAAACTAGTTGCAAGTTAAGAAAAGATGATGATTCGAAGTCTACAGATTAGAGGCAATACAGGTCAATGATTGGCATCCTACTATATGTGACAGCATCCAGACCAGATGTAATGCAGGAAGTTGGACAGGTGGCACAATTTCAAGCAGCACCAAAGGAATCACATGTATTAGAAGTGAAGAGAATTTTCAGATATCTCAAAGGAACAGAAGATTTTGGATTATGGTATCCAAAAGGAAACGATCTATCTATTTTTTCCTACACAGATGCAGATTGGGTAGGTTGTATTGATGACCGACAAAGCACTAGTGGAGAAGCGTTCTACTTGGTTGAGTGTTTAGTATCATGGATAAGCAAGAAACAATCATTTGTATCTATATCTATAGTCGAGGTAGAGTATATTGCAGCAGCATCATGTTGTACATGGGTTCTTTGGATGAAACAAACTTTGATAAATATACAGGTTGAGTATGATGAGCCCATTCCAATCTATTGTGATAATACAAGCGCCATCAGTATCTCAAAGAACCCGGTGATTCACTCCAAGACAAAGAACATTCCAATCAAGTATCACTTTCTACAGGAACAAGTTGCAGAAAAGAACATCAGAGTTGAGTATGTGGGCACAAAATAACAAGTGGTAGACATTTTTACAAAACCACTTCCATGGGAAGCCTTTGAGTATCTTTGCTAGAGGCTCAGATTTATTTCTAGTCCAAATGAATGCTTTTGAATGCTTATCTTATATGTCTTAGATGTACATGGGGAAGCACTATAAAGAGGACAGTTCAGTCAGGGGGAGAAACCCCAGATGGAAAGATACATTTTCCATTGATGACAAAGGGGGAGAGATTCATCAGATGCAGAGGACAGAGGCATGGTTCCAGGGGGAGAAATGGTCACAAATATGTAGAGGACAGAGGCATGTTTCTAGGGGGAGCATGAGTGATATGAATTCATTATTGCATGACATAATTCCAGTTTTGCATCAAAGTGTTGTCATCAATGCCAAAGGGGGAGATTGTTGAATAAGGTTGGTTGTCATTGATGTCAACCCTTGAAGACAGCTCGGTAGCACAAAGGTTTGGGTAATGGACCTAAGTTTTTTTTATGTAAAGATGACTCATTATTGTCTTGTCATGTTTGATAAAAAGTAGAAATGGATGAAATCCAAAGTGGTCCCCTTATGGTGAAATCCCTCACGGGAAGACACTTTGCAGATTGAGTTATCCTAGAAGTATGGTTAGAGAACCCATGCTTATTTGTAGAATAATGAGATGAAGTTCAGTGAATTTTTTAGTGAAACTATCCTATATAGATAGTGATTTTCATGCCATTTCTGGTGGTATGTGGAACTTCACATAACTCCTCACGGTTAGAGAGTTATGGCCATGAGAATTTGGAGAACCCAGGTTTGGGTAATGGACCCAAGTTTGTTTGATGGATAATGGTATGATTTTTGATATATTTTCAGGTAATACTATTCTATATGGATAGTACATGTCATTTCATTTCTGGTGGTATGTGGAACGTCACATAAATTCTCACGGTTTGAGATTTATGGCCTTACGAAGTTGGACAACCCTCATATGTCATCTAGAAGCCCCAAAAGGTCAAAGTAGTCAAAGTGGTTTAAGAGAATTTATAAGGTAAATAATAAAGTGAAATGATGAGTGTACTATAATTCAAAGTGAATACAAATGAATTATTTAAATAATAAATTTAATGGAAAAATTAGAAGTGGGTTAACCCTAAAATAAGGAAAGTGGGCAAAGTGACCTAGAAGATGTTTTTAAGGAAGCTACTTGGAGAGTATAAATAAGAGACAAGGCTCTCTCATTTAAGATCACACTTGAGAATATTGAATATATATATGTTTCTAAGGTAACCAAATGATATATAAGCTGAATTTCTCAGGGAAGGTTAAGAAAAGAAGGTTGGAATTCAAGGAAGGATAAATTCTTTTGATGATGCTTTCTAAGGTATGTTATTTACAGGTCATCTCACCATTTTCGCAATAAATTTTTTTCTAGAATGGTTCAGACTGTGAAATTTCTATTCCATTGAGGACACATATCCAAGTATCTGTGGTAAAAAATTCAGCTTGTGGGTTGTTTTATTTTTATAGTTACACTCCGTGGAAAATAGGGTTTGTGGCTAGTCCTGAAACTAGTCTAAAATAGGTGTTTCGAGTAAAAGCGTCATAAATTCTTCATAACAGATCCAAATTTAGTAATACAAAATGTGTTGGTTATATTACAGTCTTTAGTATTATGTGTAACAGTTTTACATTGATTCAACAAATATTCCATGTGGGGCACTCTCTACAAGGTCGCTCTCTAGAATAAGTCAGAATTCAACAAGGTATGTCATTTTTTCTATAACCCATTTTATGAGAAGTTCCAAGTAGTGACACCTAGAAGTATTGCATAAAACAAACTGAAGAACATTGTGTATCAATTTCAGATATTTATTCATTCCAGGGACAAAGTTATGATTATTTCAAGTTAGGGTTGTTGACTAATCCAAAACTAGTCATGTGAGGCTAAAGAAAAGTTTGATGAAAATGCTAGTCTCTTGTTGTTAAAGTTAAGGAAGGTTTACAGGTATGTGATCATATACATCAGGTCTATTACAAAGTTACAAATCATATTTGTATGATGAAATTGATGAGGGATTTTGGTTAAGGTACATGTTGTGTACATGGTTGAGACAAGTAGTTGATGAGTTGGCACATACATGATGTGTATAGTTGATGATGTTGGTACATATTAATGAGTCATAGTTGATGAGTAGTTGACACATAATTGGTACATACTTGGTACATGGTTTTTTGCACTTGTTTATGGTACAGGTTGATTACAGGTTGTTTGGTACATGTTGGTGCATGGTTGATGCACTTGTTTATGGTACATGTTAATTACAGGTTGAGGTACAGGTTGATGCATGGTTGATGCATGGTTCAGGTTTCTTGGTACAGGTTTATAGTGATATATCTCATAGTTATAGTGTGACAGTGGTTCCATCATTCTACTTCTACTTCAGGGCAGTTGGACGAGGCAAGGACAAGTGGTTGTAGCCACCTTCTAGTTGTAGTTGAAGACCATAGGAGGTTGTAGCCTCCTTCTGGTTGTAGCCATATAATTGGGGAGTTGGAGCTTCCCTCAGGTTATAGCCTGAGAAACAAGGGGGTTGGAGCCTTCTTCCAGTTGCAACTGGAAAAAAAAGGAATTCGGTGCTTCCAATGAATGTAATTCTTCAAGACATATAAGAAAAGGCATTATGTGGTTTTCTCCCGCTTTGGGTTTCCATGTAAAACACTAGTGTATTGTGTATGTGTATGATTTTTCATTTGTTCATTGCTCATTATTGGATGATAATTCTAAATTGATATAACACTTGTATTATTTGGTTTAAAAAGGATTATAATTTCTATATTACTGATTCACCCCCCCTCTCAGTAATCCAACACATTCTACTTAATTGATAAGTAGGATCTCTAAAACGGTGACGCACATTCTTGTCATCTAGGATTTGAATATTGAATGTGAAATATTTCTTGAGGTTCTTGACAATCGTCACTAAAAATGGTAGTTTAATACCAAGAGTTGTGACATGATTTGCAAGGCATGTGATGTATGTTCTGTTCACATTTGGGTCAACAATTTCCAGGACATTTGACTGAATATCCTCATCTTGTAACCTTTTAATCTGTCCATTTATGATTCCAAACAAGACAAGAGTTTCAATACATATTAAGCATGTTTTTAAATCACTAACATTATGACATCTACAAAGTTACAAATAGAACATAAATTTCATATTTCTCCTTTAAAATTTAAAGACTCCATATTATAACATCCAAAATTTGGAATCCAAAACAATCGACAAAAATAAAAACTAGGATAAATAGAAATTTAGAGAAAAAATATTGAGATTGATTTTTTAGCAATTAAACAAACCAGACGAAGAATTAATAGATCCATAGGGAAGCATGCACTTGTAAAGAGATTCAATGAATCGCTGAATAGAAAATCATAAACCATGGAATTTAATCTGCTAAGTAAATTAAACTTAGTGGAAATTGAATATTAACTAATTTACGGGGGATGAAACTTACACTGAAAAAATTTATACGAAAATGACATTATTATTGAGGCAGTGTGGAGTGTACCCTACAATATTATATTTAAAAACATGCAAAAACATGATAAAAAATGTTAGTTTATATAACTTTGACAGATTTAATAGGGACATGTCCATCTGTCTTAAATTCTATCACTCACATAAGCTAACATGTACAGTAAGTTGTGGACATATAATTCAAGAAAAATAGGATCTTTCATGGTATCCCACATTTTTCTCATGATCCCACTTACCATCTGCAAAAAGAGAAACATAAATTATATAAAACTTAATCAATTGTGTCCATGGCATATAATCAGTAAAACTTCATGGGTTTCCTGAATAGCCTTGACCTGTTTCTCAATTAATACCTTCTTAGCATCCTTAGCTTTGCCTATCAGTTATGCTAACCTAAGGGAAGCTTGCTTGGTTAGGTGGTTTCTAAGAGTTTCTCTTTTGTAACTTTCATGTATTAAATCCTCAACAACATGATAACATAAATTATGAGGGGTAGCAACTTTATTCCCTAGTATTTTACTTTATATGCTATAAAAAATTGACTTCTACTCGAATTCCCATATATATATATATATATATATATATATATATGGATTTCCATGTGTAGGAAAAGAATAGACAAAGAGGCAGACATATATTTAATTTTCTTATACGATATGTAACTCTTGTAGAGGAGAAGGATGAACAGAAAAATACCTTTATATTTGTGCATGGGTACTCCTTGGCATATTGTTAACTTTATATAAAGCATAAATAACTTGTAACCCCACTATTCAATGGCAACTTTAAACCATTTTCAAAGGAAACATCTTTGAAAAGCTTCACCATTTGAAAACATTGTCTGGAATCATTGACAAGCCTAGGTGGACCATAAAATGATGTTAGAATGCAATCAAATAGATGTTTCGTCACTCTGACTTTAAAGATCGTTGTTTTTTGATATGCCAGAATCCTAATATAATTTAACATGTCCTATGGGGTTGTAAGGTAGCCCAATGATTTTTAGAAAGAATGGAAGTTGAATATTCTTTACTCTTTATGCCCCTCCTTGACGTGAAAGGGGTCATATTTGGGGACAAATGGATGATTAGACAAGAAAGAAAGAGCATATAGGACAACACACATTTAACATGCATCACCTTACAAAAAAGGCATTGCAGAGAAACCTTTCATGGAGATGCTACCATGTTACACTAGTGTCAATCGCAAACTGAAAAATATGACTTAGTCGTTCCATATCATGCTAAAAAGGGAATTTTTAGAAAAGAACTACTCTCTTGCAATGGGTACCAAAGCAAGCATCTTGTCTCTTCTTGCTTATATTTGGAGATGAATCTCACATGTCTTTGCTTTTTCCAAGTAATGTACAATTGTATGATTCCTCTCTTTGTGGGTATGAATGAAATATCAGATGAATTTAAAAAAAAAAAATTAAGCTATATCAAGAATAACATACAAAGGTTGGATAGCCTATGAAGTTATAAAGTAATATATATCATATGTCATACCCACAAAGAATTATCTAAAACAATTTTCTTTTATGTATATCTATCATCTACTATTAGTGTCTATTGGGTTGTGGTCTAGAGGCAACTTGGGGTGTTTGTGGTGCCATATGTGGTGAGAAGGTTAGCCTCTCCTTGTTAAAAGAGATGGTAGATTGATTATATCTTATGTATTTGATCTTAGTGCAAGTGATTAATGTACTTTGATTCAGTAAGGTATTGTCACCCTCTTCTAAAATTAAATGTGATGGCAACATTAAATGTAGGTGAGGTAGTGAATTTATTCTGAGTAACCTCTAACCAATGGGTTCCCATTTTTTGTTAATATCTTTTTTTTACAAAAAAGAGGGGGAATTTGTATCAACAAAACCTCCAAGATGAGAAATAATGCAAGTCATCATCAGCCACAAAAAATTTGAAGCTATAAAATCATATGATTAGTATTATGAGGCATAGGGAACAAAAATATGTGAACTAGCATGCATTCTTTCAACAACATGATTTAAAATATGATACTCAAATCTATTTTTTTCCGGAATAAATTTATCAAAAAGGTCATATGCCCCACATAGGCTATACATGTGAAAACCCTTATTGTGTTTCTAGTTGTTCCACCTTTATTTATCTCCATATTGTAAGTTTATAGTATCTTGTGGTTTCTGTAGGTTGGAAAAGTGAGCATGGAGTGGGAAGTTGAGGAAAGGACTAAAGTAATATTGGACACTTTCCCTCCTACCACAGAACATAGATGAATTCATGGCTCTGAAGGTAAATCTTTTTTCTTGTGGTTGGAAAAGATGTTGTAAATTTTCAAATATTTGGGGATTCCCTAGTGGTTATTAATTGGATGAAGGGAGTCTTCTCTCTAGAAAACCTTTGTTTAAGGTATGTTTTTGAGGAGATCCAGTCATTTGTATTTGTTTTTAACCAAATTTATTTTCATCATGTCATCAAGAAGAAAAATTAGATGGAAGATAGGCATTCCAAGGCTGGTTTTTCATTGAATGCAGGTCAATGACATATCTAGGAGATTGAGGATGAGACAATCCTCAAATTATGATCATCCTTCCTTTCTATGGTTTCTCTTGAGAGGAGTTATGTTTTCCTAGGATCTATTGTAGATTTTTTTGGAATATTTTTTTATCCCTTTAATCAGTATATGATGGTTTTTATATGAATATTTTTCTCTCTTATGAGCTTAGTTGATGGTTGATCTAGTTTTAAACCGTCTTTGGGACTTTTGGGGAGATTTGTTTTTTACCTGCAAGGATATTTACTAAGAACTATATGGTTATGACTTTTGGGACTCTATTATGTTATGGATTTTTGGGAGGGGTAATTCCAGTGGGATTACTCTATTTTATGAATTCGGGGATCCTAATGAAATAATTTTGACATGCTACTCAGCATATGAAGAATGTATTTTTATTTTTATTAGCAAAATTATGTTTTTTTTTAGGGAGATAAAAATGTATACTCATAATCTAATAAATTTGATTGTTAAACTTCCAATGGACATGACAATTTCAACATGTCTTAGATCTTCCTTCTAGTGATAATTGAATTCCTAGACAAATCATGTTTTTTAGAAATAACTGAAGCTTAATTATTCTTTTATTATGATTGATTTTCTCTAAAAATGCTAATTTCACCCTTATAAAGGGTCCATCATGTTTCTAGAACAAGAATTAGTCTAAAACAACTACACTTAGCAACTTGGCCTACAATGACAAAACTCAACCTCCATGAAGAGAAATAATCAACAATAAATGCACTAGTATTATTCAGAAGTGACAAAGTTGTTGGATTACTGAGAGGGGGGGTGAATCAGTAATAGTGCAATTATAGTCCTTTTTAACCAAATAATCCAAGTGTTATGTCAATGTAGAATTATTATACAATAATGAGCAATAAGAAATGAACAATCACACACATACACAGTACACTAGTGTTTTATGTGGAAACCCAAAGCGGGAGAAAACCACAGAATGATTTTTCTTATATGTCTTGAAGAATTACATTCATTGGAAGTGCCAACTTCCTTTGTTTTCCAGCTGCAACTGGAAGGAGGCTCCAACCCCCTAGTTTCTCAGGCTACAACCTTAGGGAAGATCCAACTCCCCAATTCTCTGGCTACAACCAGAAGGAGGCTTTAACCCCCTATGTTCTCCAGCTACAACCACCTGTCCTTTCCCCATCCAACCGTCTTGAAGTATAAGTGGAATGATGGAACCATTGACAACCTTTCACTATGAGATATATTGTTGTACAACTGTATCAACCTGTACCACTAACCTGTATCCAATATGTACAACTACCCTATAATCAATATGTACCTGAACTGAACATGTATCTACAAAAATACAACACGTACGCGACCTGTAGTCTTGCAGCCCACGTATGTACATGTCCTATATGTTATGAAGCCCGCGTATGTACGCGACCAAACTGTTATGCAGCCTATGTATGCCTTCTAAAACTAGGGTTTCCTTTCTCTTGAAAACTGTTTACCCTCTGTAACTTATTTCACATAGATCTGTAACATGTCATTGTATCTAGACTGTAATTGTACCCTTTTAATGCATCCTCATACATAACCTTTACTCAAAGAAAATATGTCTCTCTCTAGTCATGTGGCATCTAGGTGTGTGTAATCATGAACAAGTATAATATCCCTCACATGATCTTAGTCATCAACACTTTCTGATATTTAGCTTCTCAATACATCAACAAATACAATATCTCAACCATGTACCATAAAAACTCTTATCCATATGCCAAGAAATACAAGATGTGCCTCAAAAATAAGTATCAATGATAAATATACCAGCACAATATTTCTGTAGATCTGACTTATGCATAAGATACCATGTAGCCACTAGTCTTTCTAGGGAGAATCCTCAAATATCCATTACCATTCCTCATGCACACATCAAAATCCAACTATTCATAGAAATAAGACATACATTTTGAACCAATGGATGGATCTGATGTATCTGAGCACTTTAGACCTGCCTGGGA
The DNA here is from genome assembly GCA_010110895.2 of Picea sitchensis. Taxonomy (NCBI): domain Eukaryota; kingdom Viridiplantae; phylum Streptophyta; class Pinopsida; order Pinales; family Pinaceae; genus Picea; species Picea sitchensis. Next base: position 30,871 of record SNQJ01S0188519.1, read on the forward strand.
TCTTGATCTCAGAATATAGAACCTCTGCATCTTCATCTTCTCAAGTCTACATGGCTTTACCAACATGTACTCACCCTATACACAGCCAACCCGCATACGTACGCACCCTATTCACAGACAACCTGCATACATGTATTGTACACATCCAACCCACATATGTACACACCCTATTCACATACATCCCACGTACATGTACTCACCCTATACACAAACAACCCATGTACGCCTCAAAAAATAGTGTTTTTTGTATTTGTTGTAATTCTGAGAATTTTGTCATCAACCCTTCGTGCTACCTCAGAGGTTCGCCATTTCAGATGTATCCACAAGTATTTACAATAAGATTTACACAAGAAAATAGATATACAATATGTACAAGTGTGTCTTTAATGAGTGATCTTTGCCTCTTATTTATATCTTCATGTAGCCTTACACTTTCCTTATTTTATGGCTTCTTCATTTCAAATAATTTCTTTTGCAAGACACTTTGACTCTTGGGCGCTTCTATAAGACTCATGAGGGTTCTCCAACTTCATATGGTCATAACTTTCTAACCGTGAGGAGTTATGTGACGTTCCACATACCATCAGAAATGGCATGAAAAGAACTATGCATCTAGGATAGTTTCACTGACAAAATCATTGTCCTTCATCTCATTATTCCTCAATTAAGAATGGTTTCTCTAACCATACTTCTAGGATAACTCAATCCTCAAAGCCTCTTCCCGTGATGGATTTCACCATAAGGGGACCACTTTGTATTTCATCCATCTATACTTATTATCAACCATGAAAATACAATAATGAGTCATCATTACATCAAACAAACTTGGGTCCATTACCTAAACCTTTGTGCTACCAGGCTTTCTTCAAGGGTTGACATCAATTACAATCAACCTTAATCAACAATCTCCCCCTTTGGCATTGATGGAAACACTCTGATGCAATTTTGAAATCATATCACTCATGCTCCCCTTGGAACCATGCCTTTGTCCTCTGTATATGATAAATCTACTCCCCCTGTAACCATTCCTTTGTCCTATGTATCTGATAAATCTTCTCCCCTTGGAACCATGCCTCTATACTCTGCATCTAATAAATCTCTCCCCTTTTGTCATCAATGGAATGGTATATTTCCATCTGGGGTTGCTCCCTCTAACTGAACTATCCTCTTATGGTGCTTCCTCATGTATATCTAAGACATATAAGATAAGAATTCAAACAAGAACTCATTTTGGAGTAGAAATAACTCCAAGTCTCTAGCGAAGATATTCAAAGGCTTCCTATGGAAGTGGTTTTTTAAAGATGTCTGTCGCTTGTTATTTTGTGCCCACATACTCAACTTTGATATTCTTTTCTACAACCTGCTCCCGTATAAAGTGATACTTGACTAGAATGTGCTTCATATTGGAGTGCATCACCGAGTTCTTAGAGATATTGATGGCGCTTGTATTATCACAATAGATTGGAATGGGCTCATCATACTCAACCTGTATATCTGTCATAGTTTGTTTCATCCCAAGAACCTGTGTACAACATGATCTTGTTGCAATATACTTTTCATCGGCTGTAGATAAATATATTGATGATTGTTTCTTTCTTAGCCATGATACTAAACACTCACCTAAGTAGAACATTGCTCCACTGGTGCTTCATCGGTCATCAATACAACCTTCCTAATCTGCATCTGTGTGGGCAATAAGTGATAGATCCTTTCCTTTTGGATACCATAATCCAAACTCTTCTATTCCTTTGAGATATCTAAAAATCCTCTGCATTGTTAACACATGTGATTCCTTTGGTGCTACTTGAAATCATGCCACCTGTCCAACTGCCTGCATTACATCTGGTCTAGATGTTTTCACATAGAGTAGGATGCGAATCATTGACCTATATTGCCTTTTATTTGTAGACTTTGAATCATCATCTTTGCTCAACTTGCAACTGGTTTGCATGGGAGTGATATCCGGTTTGCAATCTTCCATTCTGAACCTCTTTAGCATTTCTCTGATATACTTGGTTTGAGAAATAAAAATTCCTTGGTTTCTTTGACGTATCTGAAGTCCCAGAAAGAAGGATAGTTCTCCAAGTAACGACATTTCAAATTCATTATGCATATCTTTTGCAAATTTCTGGCTTAACCTATCATCATCACTACCAAAAATAATATCTTCAACATAAACTTCAACTAATAGAATATTACCTTGACTTACCTTGATGTAGAGGTTGTTGTCTACACTTCTTTTTCTAAACCCTGCCTGCTACATGTACTTATCCATTCTAGAGTACCATGCTCTAGGAGCCTGTTTTAGACCATACAAGGCCTTCTTTAATTTACACACATAATCTATATTCTCTGACAACTAAAATCATTCTGGTTGTTCAATGTAGACTTCTTCTTCAAGTTCCCCATTCAGAAAAGTTGATTTTACATCCATCTGATATACTTTAACATTTTTGGATCATGCATAAGATAAAAGAAAATGGATTGCTTCCATTCTGGCAACTGGGAAAAATGTATCTTCAAATTTGATTCCTTCAATCTATGCATATCCTTTACATACCAATCTAGCTTTGTTCCTTATAACTTTTCCATCTTCATTTAATTTATTCTCGAAAACCCATTTTGTGTCGATCACATTCTTATTCTTTGGTCTTGGAACCAATTCTCAAGTGTCATTTTTCTCTATTTG
>SNQJ01S0188520.1:0-18334 GCA_010110895.2 Picea sitchensis
CTACATAAATGTTTTGTCATGGACATCAACTTTTCCTTTTGGAATAGGTCCAATTTTTTCTTCTCTCTAGTGAATTCGATGGTTTGCGACATGCACACAAAAAAATGTATGTTTTGAGCTAGCTTTAATTTTGCAAGGAAGTATATTTTGCACGTATAAACAATGTTTCCTTTTGGAACCAAATGCCAAAAAGTATGCTTGCAAATACAAAAGGGATAGGAGGGTGTTGTTTGAATAACATTATTTAGCATCAAAAAAATGGGCTAATATTTAGCATCAAAAAATATCTGTGAAGGATGATGTAAAATAAAGGTTTATGGCATAAAGTGTTAGATTATAAGGTTTATTTATGTAATAATATGAAGTTGTTAGATTATAAGGTTTACTTATGTAATAATATGAAGTTGTTAGGGATTAAGTTATTATTGAATAATGATTGAGATAATCTCGTAATCACTTCTTCTTGAACAAGGGCAGCATGTTGCGATGTACTGCCTCCGAACTATCGTTTGAGGTTTTCCATTCCCCTCAGAGGGTGTGTGAGTGGGTGTGCGAGTGCTTTAGCCCGTTCCTATAATTAAAATATGTCATTTAAAAAAACCTAAATTTATTTTGGAGCCAAGCGTTTCTATCATATGTCTCCATAAGCGACTGGTTTTTTGAATAGCAGTTTTTAGTGTATAGTGGAGGTTTTGTGTTCGTAAAGATTGTCCTGACAAGTTTAACCGTATGCTAAATCACGTCTGCCAAAAAAACGGATGGGAGTTTGCCCCACCAATGCCAGCAAGTTGCTCATGCCTCCGGCAGTACAATAACTCTTTAATCAGAGAATCTGAGATTGAAGGACATGATATTTTATTTAATTAAGGTTAACCTGAAAGGTGTGGAAAAACCTTAAAAATTGTTACCATATTTTAGAAATAGAATCCGAGAATTTATTCTGGCAAGAAAATTCAAAGGTGGAACACTGTATTTTACCATACAAAAGAGCTGAGGAAAAAATGACCTTTTTGTGTTGAAAGAAATAAGAGTTTTTAATGAGACAAATTTTTCTTTAAAGAAGAACAATTGCATTAAGTTGAACCCTCTAAGAAATAAAACGTATTTCTTGAGAATTTTGTCTACTCGAGTTTTTTCCTATATCCAGAGAAAAACGAAATAAATCAACACTAAATCATGCTCATCGCATCAACTTTCGTAATTATGGGAACATTGATCAATTAAAAGGGATAGTAAGGGAACTACGATTTTGGAAAAAGAAAACCTTTCTAGGAAAAGTACGAGTAAGAAATTTCAAAGGAGATATACCATAGAAAACCATTGTTATCATAGAAAACAAAGAAACCTTCTTACATCGAGTAACTTGAAACCAAATTACAAAAAATAACTATCTAGAAATACGCAGAACAAGTTGGAATACCTGGAGCTCCAAACAATGGCAGTAGTAGAACCCTACTTTACAACAACGTAAAGTTATTTTGCGAGGAATTAATGCTACCATCCATTTCTGAAGAGGCTAGAGTCTCAGAAGAGAAAAAGGAAAATAAATGTATGACGAATAATGGAGAGAATAGTCATTTTATGTTCTCCATGTTGAAACTTTATTGATCCCAATGCCTTCTGCGTACACTGCAACTTTGGCTACGGTTATACTTAGGCCATGTGAAGTCTGAGTGTTGGTAAATTTGGATTGGTCGGTAGTCTGGGCTACCAGTTCGTATGTGGTAACAATATAGAGTAGGTTTTGTTCTAACCCCGCAGCTATCAGCGTCACTAGTGGGACACGCCAAATCGCACACAGATATCAACCAAACCAAATAATTAATGTCAAAATTAATTTCAAACCTCGAATGAAGTGTTCAGGATGTAATAACACTATCAATTTATTGACCAATCAGGGGTCATAAAAATACTAATTTTATTATATTGAAAAATAATTTTTTTTATTTGTTATGTTCAACATTAAAATTTATACACATTTTTTAAGTCAACATAAAATTAATATGAAAGTCAATGCTAACTCATTGCTATATACTGCCTACGTTCCTTCAGCAGTACAATAAGAAGTAGTTAGATATTATAACCATTTGTAATCTCTATCAAAGAAACAAACACTATTGTAATGATGAATTGAAGCTAATATTGAATATCTTATTCGAGTCCCTCTTGTTCATTCTTCATTCTTTATCATTGGTCCATCTTAGTCTATATTTCTTATGAAAGATTTGAGGTGGACCATATTTATGTTGAAGATAATTCTGAGGCACCTTAACTAGCACCATAAAGATTTTACAACATAATTATAGATAGGAGTAGCGACGCAAAGCACGAATATTTGCATGGATGCACCAATCCAGAATCTAAAACAAATAAAAAAAAATAATAAATTAAGAGAATTAAAATAAAACTTATTCCATTACTTCAAAGTTTTTCATTTAAATGGTAAATGATTATAAGATACACTATATCCACTCAAAATTCGATTAATTCAAATTATCACATTCACATGGAAAATTGATGTTAGAAGTGGAAGCATTATTTGATTGCAAAACCTTGAATTTTGGAGTGGTTAGAACATGTAAAGGAAAAGGAACAAATGGATTGATTATCTCTTCCAATAACCCTGAACTTGAATAATAAGCCTTGCTATCATAATTACTTGAAGACTTTAGAAAATTGTTGGTTTTCTCTGAACTTCCCCTCATGGATATGGCAATGACTTCATAGGATGTTGCAACTTCTTTGAGGGTGTTGTAGCTTCCAAGGCAATAGTTTTTTTAGTTTTGGTGTCATGGAATTCTGCATAGAAACGACCCCATGGACGTCTGTGGAGACCTTTATATTGCTTGACTCGTGTTGGCACAGGGGTAGACCCAGGGTTCAACGCTCAAGAGCACACCAACAAAACCCTAACTACCGACCCTTTCGGCAACACCTGTGAAGCAGATGAAGTCTCACCCGAGGTAAAGGCAGGGGTGGTTGCAAGACTCAGGTGTCTGCAACCTTAGCTTGGACACAGATCTGTGATTATATCCTTTATAGAGCACTTAGAATCGATCATTTGTCAATATTTAACCCATATTATACTTCACAGATAGCACAGAGCATCGCGGTGTACACTCAGATCTACAGTATTTCAGCACTTAACCATAGTAACCCAGATCAGATCCAGTAGATCAACACTAAGCATCATCATTCACATCATATCTAACAATCAGATATATCTAAGAAGCACAGAGCATAAGTGGATATATCAAAGCACATAGCATAAGCAAAAACACATTGAATCAAAGCACATAGCATAACACACAGATTTACGTGGTTCACCCCCCACCCTGGGGCTACGTCCACAAGATCTTCTTCTTTATTATCGTCTTCAATCTGTTATAAGCACAAAGCCTCCAAAACCCTTCTTCGCATAGGACAGAAGATCTGTGCATCTCGCTAGATCCTTGTTCCTTGCGTTACATCACTTAGCTTCCTAGAGCAACCTCACAATAACTTGCACTTAGCCTTGCAAGCCTTACACAGTTCGCACGGAGCACTTATTCAACATCACATAGATGCACTATCAATTGCACTAAGCAATCACATCTACTTCACATCTACTCCTTACATTGTCTATCCTTCTATTTATACATTATAAGAGTGGGCCTAAGCGTGGGTAAACCCACGGGCTGATATCCCTTTCCCATTACATTAACCCAAAACCCTAAAAGGGCCCAAAAGTGGATCGAGATCCCATGATCTCTGCTTCACCTGGCGCTGCATCTTTGACAGGTTGTCGAAGTCCAAAAATGGTTAAATATGACCAAGTGCTCCTCAAAACTTGGTCAAGGGCCAATAGGCCCCAACACTCACCTGTGAATCGTCCCAAGTCACTCTGGTCTGATCAATTCCGCCTCCAATGCCTTGAGCTTGGCTTGTGCTACTTCGACCTGCTGCAGTGCGACAACCTCTTGCTTAGTGAACTCCTGGATCATTGTGTCGTTTATTGGCCCTTCCAGGCGTTGTTCTGCGATGATGACAACCTGTTCAACCTTGGTTCCCTAGCTTTCAAATTCAGTGAACAGTTGGCATGCCTTTTCTTGGATTGGTTGAAGTTGTTGGGAGACTTCCATCACTTTACTTTGCAGCATGTGTACCTATTGTTGGGTAGTGCGTTGTTCTGCAAACCTCTTCATTCTTTCGACTAGGGTCAAGGCCTTCAACTGCACCTATAACATATATGTGTGTTGCTTTGCTTCTTGGAGTTGTGCCTCCAATGCTTGCAACTCTGGATTCTCTGTGAGGTTCTCACAAGTCTGGGCACTTCTAGTGCTCAGCTGCTTGCATTCCAAGGCAAATGTTTTTAATCAGCCAACTGCGCTATGGGCAGTTGCCTCCCTTAGATCTCTTATTTCTTGAGGAGTCTTAGGCACGGTACGAAGTTCCAAATCTGCAATGCACTACTGAAGTTGTTGGATTACTTCTTCAAGTTGTGCCACCTGCTGTGGGACACGTTCTTCAATCTTCACTTCTATGACCGTCACAGAGCGAAGTGCTTTGTGAACCCTTTCCTGTACTTCAAGTTGCTCTGCTAGCAACTGGTCCTTGCTCTACTATAACTATGTTTTTTTCTCATCCCACTTTGCTTGCAGGGCAAGCTTTTCCCGTTCTGCCTTACTCTGTTGTTCTACAAGTGCATTATGTACTTGTGTCAAAGCCTGGGTGGCTTGTGTTGTGTCTTCTTGAGCTCGTCGAAGGTGAGCTTCGACTTTATCGATGATCTGGTGTAATTGGGTGGGCTCATCGCCTATTCCTGTTGTTCCAATTGTCAAGGGCGCAGTAGAAATTGCTCGGCTGGACTGGAGTTCTGCTGCACTTCTTGAAGTTCACCCTTGATTCAGCTGAATATCTCCTTCTGCTTCGCTTCTTACTTTTCTGCAATCTCTAGTGAAGCATCATTCAACGCAATGATTAGGAAGTCGAAGTCGTTCGGTGTGAGGGTAGTCTTAAACGTAGTCCGGGTGGCCTTAGTTTTCTTTCGGGATGAGGGCTTTGGTGGGGTAATCTTCCTTTTTCTTAGAGGGATCCTCCTCCTCTCTAGGCGGAGTAACCTCGCCTTTGTTTTTCTCAACTTCTGTGCCACCTAGTTGTTCACCATCACCTCCTTGCATAGGTGAGATCGAAGTAGTCTTCGTGGATGTGCTATGGACATCTTAAACTTCATCATCCTTCTTAGTCTTGCTTGGTCCATGTGTATCCGGCATAGCTTCAGGGATTTCCATGTCGAACATTTCTGCGGGGTCCGCTGCAACAAGGAGGTTCGCCGACCACTCCTTGGTAATCTGCTCCAAGTCTTCTTTTGTCAACTTGTAGTACGACTGGAGCTGTTGTTTGTGCTCATCAATGCGCACAGTGATATAGGTGAAGTGGCGGTCCACACTAAATTTTATCAAAGGTCTAAGCCTATGAATTGTGTTTGGGGTGAGGTGCAGTGTAGACTGGATTGCATTCTTCAATTGGTTGTAATAGGCGTGGAATACGGCATTATACTGCCACTGCTTATTCATGTCGTTGAAGTACCACTGCGTACAAAACTTCGCCGACAATGGTTCGAAGGGTTCGATCTCTAGAGAAGTGGCACCTTCTGGTAGCTCCCAGGCGATGAACGCGATTAGTATGAGGAACCAACTAAAGTGGAACTCATACTCTTGGTCTTGCGCTTCTCTGCAATCAAGCTCTAGTTGGTTTACAAGGTACTGCGCCCAGTTCATCTGTAGTCCCTCGACGCACTTTCCTGCGAGGTCAACTACGAATCCAGTCACTTGTGTTGGTATGTTCTTGCGAACTAGCTTTCCCACGACCAACTGATAGACAAGGCGCACTGTGCCACTCTGGATAGAGGCTACCTTGTAGCCTTGCGTGCCTTTCTCAGCATTGCTATAAGTTTCTTTTATCCTCTGTGCTAGTGCTTGGTCTGAGGTCTTTCCAAGGTAAAACTCATGTGGGTCAAGGCCTTGCATACTAAGGCCTATGATCTGATTGATCAAGGTCGGATCCACAGTGATGTGGAGAACCAACCATAAGCATCATCCGTGGTAGTAGGACAACAACAACTTGACACATGGTAGTAGGACAACAACAACATTAAGCAGTGTGGACTGTGTGAGGTTCTAGGTCCATGACTGCGGGACAATATTAGAATTCTTGCTTTTGGTCCTGGTTAAGTACTTATATGGGCCTAACATGCTATAAACTTTACGATCTCCAAGGTTAAAATCATTAAATTTCAGTGTTGCGAGCTTATGCTTGTCAACACGAACTATGCGCACCCCTTTCGGAAGGTACGCGGTGATCAAAGTGTACTTGAAGTCTTGAGGTACATTGTCACGGTTGATGGTACTGCTTAGAGGTGGTAAGTAAGTAGGTAGAATGTGTGGGATAATCTTGGCATTTGCGATGTCATCCCTGTGCTTGGTCTGTTTCTCATCGGTCGGCTAGGATGGACCGGCGCGAGCAGTGGAAGGGGAGGCCCGGGGTCCTCTTGTTGATGATGCTTGGACTCCTGTAGATAATCCTCACTCCAACGTGACTCTCTCAGTCATTAAGTCAATCAAAACTTCTTCAACTACTTTCTCAGCAACGCTGAGCTCGTCCGACATACAAGCTTGGGTCAACGAGCTCGGGTGTGAAATGAATTCAGAGACTACAGTGAATAGTCTGGGAACAAGGCAATGATCACAGGATGAAATAATCTCAGGTTTCGGGCTCAAATTCTCACTTAGCAAAAAGTATTCTCGACGCGTGGCGCGACGGACTAAGTAGGGAAACTTATCAACGGTTTGCTTGCATTAACTTATGTTATGTCCATTATGGCGCAGTCTAACGGTCTAGTGGTGAGCCATAAATGCTTTCCGACCCATTTGGAGCGATAGTCGAATGGTTATATTGGCTTCCAACGGCTATATTACTTCGCCTCAGCGAAGTGGCATATGTCGTTGTTCTGATATCTCGACAAAGCTCCAATTATGCAAAGTTTCTTGCTGCGAAGTACCCTCTAGGATCTTCTGTAATTTTTCAATCTTAGCCTTCTTCTTACTTAGATTTCTAGCCTTCTTTCTAGTGAGCTTCGTTTCAGTGATTCTCTTCTCATTTTGATTCTTATTTTCCTTGGACATAGTCACTTCGTGCTGGTGATATTCTCTCCTATGGTTTAGGTACATCACTTCCTCTTTGTCTGGGGTAGAAATTTCAGCCTTTTGTGTAGCTTTGGCCTCGACATCTGGCCTTCTAGTGTCAGATGGCTTCAAGCGGTTCTCTTGTTATTCTATTAACTGTGCGATCCTTTTAGTCATGAAATCTTTTAACTCTTGTCTATGTTGTTCTAAAACCTCTTCTTCTTCCTTCTTTCTGGCTTGATCTCTTTCAATCCAAGGTTTTTCGAGTAGCATAGTAAACGGGGCGTTGTCCTCAATGAATTTGATAATCTCAAAGTATTCTTTTATCGAAGTTCCAATGACTGTCATAAGTATCTGAGTGAGTTTTCCACATAACATCATCAGTTAGGCTTCCCTATAGCTTCCCAAGTTCTTTCTGGCATAATGTTCACTTGTGTTTCTTCATCAAGAATACAGTCAATGTCAAAGTCCCCTATTCTTGCTTTGACTTGCTCCTTTTCTTTGAATATCTTTGGTAATCGGACATCTTTATGTTCCTTCAGGGTTTCTTTCATCTGTATTAATACTTTCTATGATTCTTGTTGAGGTTCTTCTATAATCTTAGTCTCTTGATCTCCTTCAGGGTTTGCTTGCTTCATATTCATCTTTTCAAGTTTAGTAATCATTCTAGGGCAATCCAGTACTTCATGGTCCATAGCCTTACAACAGAGGCAACTAGGTTTTCTCCCAGGGCATTCCTTAGCAAGATGTCCTGGTCTTCTGCAACTGTAATAAAGAGTTAATCCTCTCTTTCTCTTCAATGATCCCCAACTCTTCTTGTACTGCGCGCTAGGATCATAATGGCTAGCCTGCAAAAATTTCTTTCTAGGATCTTGCATCCATTTGTTAGTCTAGACATTCTTTCTATGCATAGGTATAACATATCTATCATTATACTTATCAGATCTATTCATATCAAACTTTATTTCATCTATTAATGCCCTAGTTTTTAAGCTAGGACAGAATCTATCAAACATACCTAGATCCATGCTCTAGAAACAAAAAAATTCACTTATCTTACTTCTACAAAACACAAAGCTTCCAGATCTAAGAACTTTTGACTATTCTTACCTTTATTAGAGCACAGAGCTTACAGATCTTACCCCTTTTTTGCAAATCTTACCTCTTTCTTTCAGAAATTTCCACTTTTACTTTTCTTAGAGCACAAAGCATTCAGATATCGCTTCTTTTCTTCGGACCTGATCTTCATTTCTTCATATATGACCTTATTCCTGGCACAAAGCTTCACAGGTAGAATAAAAAGCTACGCATTAGGGCAACAGATCTACACACAGAGCTTTCTTTTGCACAAAGTTTATTCTTCCTCAGTTCCCAGCAATCACAGTTTCAAGTCCTGGCAACAGAACCATTTGTTGGCACAGGGGCAGACCCAGGGTTCAACGCTCAAGAGCGCACCAACAAAGCCCTAACTATCGTCCCTTTGGGCAACACTTGCGAAGCAGATGAAGTATCACCCGAGGTAGAGGCAGGGGTGGTTGGAAGACTCAGGTGTTTGCAACCTTAGCTGAGACACAGATCTGTGATTATATCCTTTATAGAGAACTTAGCATCGATCATTCGTCAATATTTAACCCTTATACTTCACAGACAGCACAGAGAATCGCGTTGTACACTCAGATCTACAGTATTTCAGCACTTAACCATAGTAACCTAGATCAGATCTAGTAGATCAACACTAAGCATCCTCATTCACATCAAATCTAACAATCAGATATATCTAAGAAGCACAGAGCATAAGTGGATATATCAAAGCACATAGCATAAACACAAACACATTGAATCAAAGCACGGATCATAACACACATATTTACGTGGTTCACCCCCCACCTTGGGGCTACGTCCACAAGATCTTCTTGTTTATTATCGTCTTCAATCTGTTACAATCACAAAGCCTCCAAAACCCTTCTTCGCATAGGACAAAAGATCTGAATAGCTCGCTAGATCCTTCTTCCTTGTGTTACAACACTTAGCTTCCTATAGAAACCTCACAGTAACTTACACTTAGCCTTGCAAGCCTTAAACAGTTCGCACAGAGCACTTATTCAACATCACATAGATGCATTACCAATTGCACTAAGCAATCACATCTACTTCACATCTACTCCTTACATTGCCTATCCTTCTATTTATACATTACAAAAGTGGGCCTAAGCATGGGTAAACCCACGAGCTGACATCCCTTTCACATTACATTAACCCAAAACCCTAAAAGGGCCCAAAAGTAGACTGAGATCCCATGATCTCTGCTTCGCCTGGCACTCCTTTTTTGACAGGCTGTCGAAGTCCAAAAACGGTCAAATATGACCAAGTCTTCCTCAAAACTTGGTCAAGGGACAACAACTCTCTTGCACAACTTGAATTGTTCGTCAGAAATCTTTCCAAGACTAAGGCTAGGGTTCTGTGAACCATTGATTATAGACTGGGTATCCTGACCATACTGCTTTTGTGCTTTCACCATAGTTTTTGTCCTCGATGTAGAAGTCATCCTCCACTAAATGTAGGATCCTACATATCACAAAGTGTACAATCATGGATAAATCAGAGTACAATTGACTAAACACGAGAGAGTACCTCAACTAAGTTGGGATGTTATCAAACAAATTATTTCAAGATGAACTTGTCAATCCTCCGGGTACCCCTTGAGCATTGAACAACAAACCTGTCTTGCACAACTTTAGGGACGAACTTGTTAAATCTTGAGCTAACTCTTCATCATTGAAAATCTAGGTTGTCAATCCTCCTCCAAGTACCCCTTGAGTGTTAAACAACAAACCTTTTTGTCACAACTTTATGGATGAACTTGTTAAACCTTGAGCTATCTCTACACCATTGAAAATCTAGGTTCACATTAGCACAGTACAATATGCATATGCTTATACAAACAAGTATTTTGTATGAGTATTCAAAACCATGATCCAAATATATATCTCTCTTCAATACCATTTATTGTGTTGAAGGTGTATTCATTAAGAAAATATCATAGGATGTTAGGAACCAACAAGCCATAGATTGATCGTCATGCAATAATCGATTTTAATTGCCACACTTGAAGTGATGCCCAAAATAGAAAAAAATCTCATTCCATATTGTCGAGAATGAGACTGCCATACACAAACCTTATCATTTCAATGTTTTCTTCTAGGGGACCCCACCTATTATAAAAAAAATTAAATGAGTTATAAGCTTCACAACTCTTTTCAAGCTCTTGAGATAGGTGACAAAGCATGAGTCAACCAATGGTGATGATATAGGTGGATATCGGTGTCCACCCACATATTCTAACTAGATCACATACAGTTTTCATCTTGGCAATTTTTTTCTAGCTTTTCGGGTCCTCAACTTTCGGGGTCGTTTTGAGGCCCTAATCAATGTTTTTTGGACTCGCCACAGTCACACTGTAGAATACGTTAGAGTGTGATGGAAACATGTGTAGTCCTTGGATAGACCTTTCCAGGGGGCTATCGTGCGCCTGAAATGGAGATCGTATGCAAAAGTTATGACCCTAGGAAGTTGGTGTACCAACTTACCCCATCGGGGCCCACATGACTTTTGGTGCTTCATCTCCTAGGGTTAGGTTTTTTTATCTCTAGGGTTTTCTTATTACTTCTTGATGCTAAAAAGGCATGGAGGCCTCATTGTAATTTTCTCAGGAAAATGTGCGTAACCTCCACATCTCTTCTTAGAGATTAGCTACCACCATTTGAGCGAGATTGTTTCATTTTTCATTTTAAAGTTTCAACAGATTTATTTATTGAATAGAAGTTAAGTTTCAATGTATCTCTGTTATTGTTCATTATATTTGTGTGTTAATGTTATAGATATGTGTTTCATTTCGTTCTACTCATAAATCTGGATCAGTGGTATCAAAGCGGTCTGCCCTTCATTTGTTTCTCTGTGCATGTCCCCAACGAGGTCAGGGTATAAGTAGTTGGGACTCGAACCAGTTGAGCCTTTGCAAGATCAACCTCGCTGGACCCGATGACCACCCATGGGGGAAGAAAAGAGAGATGATGGGGCAAGAGATCCCTTTAAATTTTTGCTTGAGGAAGCCTTCGCGCGACAGAGGAACGAGATGATGGATAATTTTGCGCAATTCCTTCGACAACTACCAACAGGCGATGCATCTTCCTCGATCGGAGGTGTCACCCCCTACAAGGTACAGATCAATTTTGATATTCCTATATTTGAAGTTCAAGTATATGAAAATGTTGTAGACAAATGGTTAAACCTTTTAGAATGGTATTTTTTTGTCCATAACTTTTCTGGTAGAGAAAAGATTACATTTGCACTCCTTAAGGTCGTTCCCCATGTCAAAGATTGGTGGGATACTTTATGTGAGAAAAATGAAACATAGGAATCTACATTATTTGTAGCCGCACCCACTTGAGGTTCTTTCATGGATGTTATTAAGGAATGATACTACCCTGTTGGAAGTTATGACGACTTATATAAAAGATGGACCACACTGTGGCAAGAAAGGGACCAAACAGTGCTAGAATTCACCAATGTCTTCCATACCTTGCGCACCAAGATAGGTATCAGATACTTTGAGAAAAATTTGGTGCTCAAGTACTACGACGGTCTGCATAGATACATCCAGGCAAAAATGGAGTTTATGGAGATCTCCTCCTTGGGCATAGCCTATCGATATGATGTCAAAATCAAGCAGAAGCTTAAACAAAAGACGTGGCAGTTTGGGTCTGGGAACCCCTCATAGCAGAAGTAGGGAAAAGGTAGCCCCAACCCATAGAAGAAAGGACAGAGCAAGGATGGACAGCCTCGGGAAAACCAATCTAAGCCATAAACAAATAAGGACAATGGGAATACAAAGAAAGACATTGGGAAGTGGTGCGAGTTCCATAAGATCCCCTAGCATAACACCGTTGATTGTTGCTCAAAGCAGTCATTCGTGGCTGAGGTGAAAGCCTATGATTCGTATGTGGGTTCTAACTTTGAGTCAGAACCAGAAAAAGGGAGACAGATCATTAACGCATAACCTAGTGCCATCGTTGTTACCACCAAGATCCAACCTAGTGAACCTGATGAACGAGAGGAAGGTGAGCACCTCTTTCATTCATATATGTGGGTCAAGGGTACTTCTATGCACTTCATCATTGATAGTGGTATACAGAAGAACCTCATCTCAGTGAAGGTCCTCAAGCACTTGGCTCTGCCGACAACACTGCACCCATAGTCGTACACCATCAGATGGCTCTACCAAGGGAGCGATCTCTGCATCAGCTAGTAGTGTTGCCTTCCCTACAACATCAAGCCCTTCAAAGATGAGGTATTGTGTGATGTCGACCCCCCTGAAGTTTGTAGTTTTCTTTTGGGCCAAAATTATTTATGGAAATGTCATGTTGTATATGAGTCTAGGCCTCGTAGTGTTATTATTACTTTGTACAGGAAATTGTACAGGATACCCGAGGTAGTCCCAACTATTGTCATTTCCTTGATCTCTGCCAAGCAATGTAGGAAGGTCATCTCTTAGACCAGGAAGTTTGTCATGCTCAAAGTGAATGGAAGGTTGCAGCCACATTCATGGCCTTCGCGACAAGTCTCTCCACGCAATAGAAGCAAGTGGATAAGGTCGTGGAAGAATACAAAGACATCTTCTCCTCACCCACTGGGGTACCTCTGCACTATCAGGTCAAGCATTCAATAGATCTGACCCCCGGTGCACTGCTACCCAATGGGTTAGTCTATCACCGCTCTTTGTCAGAAAATGAGGAAATCAAGTGTCAGATCCAAGAGTTTCTCGAAAAGGGGAACATCCGACCAATCTCATCACCTTGTGGAAGCCCAATCGTGATTGTGCAAAAGAAATATGGGATATGGTGACTCAAATCACTGTTAAGAACCAATACCCAATTCCCCGAATTGATGATCTCCTTGACCAATTCATGGGTGTTCCAGGGAAAATCACTCTATGGCATGGGGTAAACCATAATAGATGGAATGACTGCAGAAACCAACTCTAATCCCAAGTATGCTATATAAATGAAAACACTAACAATACAAGATAAAGATCCTACCTTGTCTGGACGCTTGATAAAGACCATCGTTGAGCAATCGACTCAAAGCTTTATACCTGCAACTTCTCCTCAACAACCAAGATACGCAAGCATATGGTGATAATATATAATGTTAACACACACAATAGCATAATATATTAATATTCATAATAAATACGCCCATGGAATAATAATTCAAATATTTAGAAGACATCAATTGGATGAGAAAAGAGTATTTCTATTAAAAAATGATCAACAGAAGTGTATAAGTGACAAACTTCCATGTCAGCACGTCTCAGAACCGAGAAACTAAGTCCCTTCCAGTTGGGCCTCCACCACTTCAATCCTCCACCAAAGGTAAGCTCATATAAGAGAGACAATGAGGTTCTCCATCAAAGAGGGAAGAGCTTGGGGGATAAACAATGTGTTCATACATTAAAGGACAAAGGGATGCAGACTCAATGTGAAGTGGAAATTTCTCCAGAGTATCTTTGCTCTCAAAAGTTGAATTCTCTCCTCTTCCATGGTTTGGATATGGCCCAATTTATAGCCTTCAAATGGAATTGAAGGGCCGAGTCAGAACGTTTCTAGTATATGGAAGGTCAAGGATCATGGATCTCGTGACGTGACATGGAAACCCGACACGATTTTTAATTTTGAGCACCAAACTCGATGTACGCGGGTTGTAGTGGTGCAACCTGTGTATACAGATGTTGTATAACTGGTAGAGCGCGTATATGTGGAAAAATATGAATTTTTTGGCTCTGGGAAGTGCAAAAGGGGACTTCAAGTATGCATAGGGAAATTGAAAGGCCTTTTGAGCAAGTTGCATGGAGTGAGGCAAATCTTGCTATAACAAAGGGGGCCAAATACTTCAGTAAGATTGATCTAAAGTCCAACTACCACCGGGTCCCAATAGGGTAAACAAATATATGGAAGACTACCTTCAAGTCCAAAGAAGGTCTTTTTGAATGGTTGGTCGTGCCCTTTGGCTTGAAGAATTCTCCAACAACTTTCATGAGGATGTTGGATGATATCCTGTGGCCTTTCACCAGTTCTTTTGTGGTGGTGTATTTGGACGACATCCTCATCTTCAACAAGAGTCATGTGGAACACTTGCAACATATTCAACAGGTTATGCACGCTCTGCGACAACACAAGCTATATGAAAATCTAGAAAAATTCTCCTTTGACATAAACATGGTCTAGTACCTAGGCTACATTGTTGATGAGCATAGGGTGAATGTCGATCCAACCAAGATTGAGTTCATTTGTGATTGGCTAGTCCCGACCACACTCACTGAGCTTCGGAGCTTCTTAGGCCTTGCCGATTTCTATCGCAGGTTCATGTTGGGATTCTCCCATATTGCATGGGCCCTTAGCCAAGTGACCAGGGGTGGTGGCAAGGAAAATTTTGTGTGGGGCCATTCACAATAGAAAGCATTCGATGATTTGAAACAACACTTGTGCTCATCCCCGATGCTCTCATTACCTGACCTGCAATAACCTTTTGAGATTGAGATAGATGCTTCATAATATGTTATGGGTGTAGTGCTCACTCAACACTGACATCCTATGGCCTATCATAGTGAGACACTATCAAATATCATCTGTAAGTACCCCACTGAAGACAAATAAATGTACTCCATTCTACAAGCTTGCTGCTAGTTGAGGCATTACATTCTTAGGAAGGAGACAGTCATCCACACTGATCACAAGCCTTTGTATTTCATGTAGACACAAGGAAAATTGCAGAATGACCTCCATCAGAAGTGGTCCACATACTTGCAACAATTCCATCTTAACATCAAGTGTAAGACAGGGAGCACCATCCGCTTCACTGAATACCTCAGTTGACCTCCAGTTGCAGCACTAACCATGGTGCCACACTCTTGCGGCCATGAGACCTCTGGATGGCCCCAACTCTATGAGAGAGATCTTGACTTCACCACTACCTACCATATGTTGGGCACAAAAAAAGTTGTCACTGATTTCCATCTTCAAGACGGGTTGTTGTGCCATCTAGTCCATCTATGTGTCCCATCAAGTGAGCAAGAAAAGTTGATTTGGGAAGCTCACTATAGTCAGGTGGTAGGACACTTTGGCGTAGAAAAGATAGTGGCAGTGCTGCAACAACATTTCTATTGGTTGGAAGTTCGACGGGATGTCAACAAGTATATCAGGTCTTGCACGGCCTGCACCATTTCCAAACCGACCATTAAGAAACAAGACATGTACACCCCTCTGCCTACTCCCGATAGGCCCGGGGAATCCATCTTGATGGACTACATGTCAGGCCTTCCTTCAACCAAGTAGGGAAATGACTGTGTTTTTGTGGTTGTTGATCGATTTTCCAAGATGGCGATTATGGATGCCTGCAATAAGAGCATCATAGTGGAGGCCACTGGCAAGCCCTTCTTCGAATGAGTGTGGGTACATTTTGGGATACCAAAAACCATTGTCTCAGATCCTCGGTTCTTTAGCACATTCTGGTCGAGCCTCTTGTCACTATTGGACACCAATCTCACCAAATCCACTGCCTTACACCCCTAAACTGATGGCCAAACTGAGGTCATCAACAGGATGATTGTGCATATCTTGCGCATGTACAATTCCAAGCATCTGTACACATGGGATGAGAGTCTTCCCCATGTTCAACATAGTTACAATAGAGCCATACATAGCTCAACCAACCACGCCCCCTTTCAGGCGGGGTTGGGATTTTAACCATTGGATCCCATGGATGTTGTGCTACCCCTTGCGTCCACACAGGCCAAATCGTCTCATGCTCAAGTCGAAGCCGACAAAGCTACCAGATTCATTGAATGAATCCATCACATCTGCCAACAATGAAGGATCAGATCCTATCACTGAGAGGGGGGGGTGAATCAATGACACAATTATTATATTAATTTTTCTTTTGTTAATGCAAACATATTTTTGACACAATATTTTATCGTGGAACCCAAATGGGAAAAACCACAAACTCTTTTCTATTAACTGCAAAATTTGTTTTACATGTTACATAGAAGAAATATATTCTTCTTTTTCGAACAACACCAACTAATTAGGATGCACCCACACCCTTGTTCACCAGAACCAACTGGTAGGAGGCTACGACCCCCTGTTTAGTCAACTACAACTGACACATAATCACCGACTCCCTCTACAGGCACCAACCTGCCCTTGCACCACCCTTATTTTCTGAATATGGGTTAAACTTATGTATCAAGTCTCTACCACATCTTTCTCGGCTTCTCTGATTAATATATCTTCTGATTCAGACTACAGAGACACTTTCTTCTCAACACCCTTCCTCATTTATATAATCTTCAAAACAGTGTAAGAGTGATACATTATGTCCCTTTGTTTTGAAACATCACACCTCTTTTTTTAACTTAACCACAATCATTGTTTTATCATTTTTACCATGAAGGCTTTTCATAAATTGATCACAGTTATGNTTTATATAATCTTCAAAACAGTGTAAGAGTGATACATTATGTCCCTTTGTTTTGAAACATCACACCTCTTTTTTTAACTTAACCACAATCATTGTTTTATCATTTTTACCATGAAGGCTTTTCATAAATTGATCACAGTTATGGATCAATGTCATCCTTTTAACTCGATCCCTAATCTCTGCAAATATTGTAGAAAACAAATTTCTGCTGAGGCGCTTCCTTCAAACCATTACATGTGACAGATAACACAAAACCACATGCTTATCAACTTTAGTGACGTATTATGTTTTGCTTTTTAAATATCTTATTCCATATGACCAACGACAGTAACAAGACGCTAGGCCAAATGAGCGCTTGTATGCTTATCTGAATCAACAGTCACGATTTAATCTCCTGATGAGATGGAGGAACGTTGGGACTTCGGGACTTCGCCTTTCAAATCTTCCGAATAAGATTTCGTCGAACAAATCAGACGGTTCACTTCTATTTCGCAGAACCAGATCAATGGTCAGATTTGATCCTTACACTTAACCTTTCACCGCTTAATCTGACGGTTAGGACTTAATCAAGCATTGGTATGGATGGCCACCATTTACTTCGCAACTTCGTGCTTTGCATATTTCAGTCTCTGTAAGTCTTCATGTGACCTTCGACTATGATCAAGCGCCTATCCAAAGGGCGCTTTGTAGACGCGGGCTTCAGGTGTTTTCATTGTATGTTGTGGCCAATCTTTCGATCTCCAAATTGATGAATTATAGGCAATGGGCGCTAGCTCTTCTTCCTAGGCCCTCCCACATGTGACCTCAGGCTATGAATTGGGGCTCAATTCCTGAGTGCTTCGCAACTTCACGTTTTGCGAGGTTTGATCTTAGCTTCTCACAATTTCTCTGAACCACGAAACCACGAATTCATTTATATGTTGCCACGTCCCATCCTTCCAACCAATGGCTAGGGTCTCTTCATAGCTTTAGACTTCGTAAAGTCAACGATCTTCT
Organism: Picea sitchensis; assembly: GCA_010110895.2. Taxonomy (NCBI): domain Eukaryota; kingdom Viridiplantae; phylum Streptophyta; class Pinopsida; order Pinales; family Pinaceae; genus Picea; species Picea sitchensis. The sequence goes on from SNQJ01S0188520.1 coordinate 17,697, forward strand.
ACATTCTTCTTTGCTTATCCTATCCCTCCACTTAATTTGATCCGACGGCTAACGGGTATTCGAATAATTGAGATCTCATATTTTTTCAGCTTATCCTCTCCTTCCACTCAAAGGTGATCCAACGACCGTGAAGACTCTCGAAGCATATTAACGATCAAGGATGATTGTGGGGTCCTCAACTAGCACGACTTTTATGACTATCGTCAAGTTCCTCCATGGAAACCGCTTGTTGGTAGTGGAGCTGATTCCAACCGTAGATCTATTGTCGAGTGACCATCGACGATCGATGTGGATTGTGAAACCACATCTTGCGAGTGGTTTAATTCATCACCTAAGCTCTGCAATTTATCCCTGTTGAGTTTCATCGTGCCATCTCTTCTGAGCTTTGATCTTCATTCACTAACCCACCTGAGATTTTAATCTTTTCATCTCGTCCAACTGTTTGACATCAATCATTATATGCTATATGTTATATTGTTGATATCAATGACAATTCGTCATACCAACTTATCATCACATCAAAGACATCTACTGTTGAAATCAATGACAATACTTCAATGACACTCTATCCAACAAACAAGTCCAGGATATTTTGAAGAAGTCCAATTCCAAGTACAAGCAACACCATGATCAACATC
>SNQJ01S0188522.1:0-18334 GCA_010110895.2 Picea sitchensis
TTACTTATACTTTTCCTTCTAATTCTTTGTTGAGTTAGGTTAACTCCCAAGGTTAATCTTCTATTCTTCTTCTGTTGAGTTATCTTTTACTCCTTTCCTTTTCCTTTCTTAAGTCAACTTAAAAATATAACTTTGAACTTCTTGACTTTTTCCCCCCTTTAGTGTGAGACTATGACCTAGTGGGGGTGCCCAAGCCACTAAGTCTCCTCATTACCTCTCTAACAGGTGGGGGACATTACATATATTTCCTTAATTCAAACATCATTACTCGATTCGGTATTCCTAAATGTCTGGTTTTTTATAATGCTTCCTATTTTTCATCCCACGATATGAGTGACTTTGCTTTAAAAAAAGGGATAAAACTAAAATATTCTGCCAACTATTACCCCCAAGGAAATGGTTTGGAAGAATCAACAAACAAAAACCTGATCAAGATCATCAAGAAGACAGTTTCCGAAAACCACAAAAACTGGCACAACGCACTATTCAATGCAATCTAGGCTGATAGGGTGACTCCGAAAACCACTATTGGTAATTCCCCCTTCTTTCTCATTTATGGAAGGGAAGAAATTCTTCCTCCACATGTTCTTCTTCCCTCTCTGCAACTATCGCAGAAATTTTAGGAAGAAGATTGTCCTCCCGTGGAAATTCGGATTAACGCTTTGCTGAAGTTAGAAGAGGTAAAAGCCCAAGCGAAACAAAAACTGGATCAGCATCAACGTATTTTCAAAAGCTAGTTTGATTCGAGTTCTGCCTCGGACAGGAATTTCAAGGTATGTGATCTTGTCCTCAAGTGGGATAAACCTCATGAGGGGAAACGAGAACATACCAAGTTCCAAAACCTCTGGTTGGGACCTTTCTTAATCACTGAAAAACTAGGTCCCAGTTCTTTCTGCCTGCAGAATTTAGAGGGACAACCAGACACCTTCCCAGTGAATGGCCAAGCTCTCAAAAGGTATTTCGCCTGACAAATCTCAAATACACCTTTTGTACATATTTTTTCTATTTTGGTTTCTTTTGCTTTCCGTTTTCTTTTCCTTTTTATTTTTTTTTATTTTTGTTTGTTTATTGACTTTCCAGGTCAAACATGCATGTATTACAGTTTAGTTCAGAAAAGGAGAACATAATGCTTCATCTTAAAACAACTATCAAGGACTATCAGAGCATCAACTATTGTGTTTTCCTAAAAACGTAGACTAGTTAAAGATGGTTTTTTGTTCAGAATTGATTTTTGGTTTCAATTTTCATTTGATTTGGTTTCAATTTTCATTTGAGAGCAGACACGACTATTATCAAAAAATCTCTTTATATTGCCCCTACTTTTAAGAAAGAAACTCAAGGATGCCTTCCTATCCTCGAAATATTAGTTTCATCTGTAAACTATTTTCAAATCATGAAGAAGGTTAACAAGAAAAAATTAAATGTCTGGAAAATAACAAGTCTTGTAAAAACTGGAATTTTCAGCGTCACCCCGCTCTTTGAATGTCTTTAAAATTATATCAGATTGTGAATAATTTCTCAAGAGTTGTGGGAAGTGTTTGTAAACCCGTCGGGATATTGAACAGGTCTGTTGGAAGCGGGTAAATGCATGAATGATGCCAAGACAACTTCGTCGGGGTATTGAACAGGCCCGCTAGCAGCGAAGCGATGTCAGGTTAAAGAAAATTCTCAGGTATAAATTTTGATATTGGTCATAAGTATCCTTCATTTTGAATTGAAATTTCTTGGATAGGATGGAGGCGTCAGAGTGGGTTAATTGACATCCCTGTCGAGGCTATGGACGCACGCTGGCAGCAGTGGCCCTGTCAACAGCATTGGAGCCATTAACTTAAACATAATGGCTCTCATTTGTGAAGTCTGTCACCAAATTTCATTTTTAACGAGAGATATCTTAAGCTGGACCACGTATTGATTGTCAGGATGCTTAAATGTCTTTCAGTTTTTCGTTGATCTGAAATCATTCAAATATTGCTGACCTAAACTCGTTGGTGATATAGAGATAACTGCTTCTTCCAGCAAGTCACCATTGTTGGCAGCCCTACATATTTTCACCTTTTAAAGAATCAAATAATAAATTATGTAGCTGCCTACCCGAGGTCATATGGTTATTTCTTTCCATAAGCAATTTTTTATGTTTTTCGTTATTCCTAGTGTTTTCCTTTCTTCATTTTCATGCTTCGTTCATCACTGAAAGAACGAATGAAGCATTAAGACTTATGATTGTATTATTGTTTTATCTAAAGTTTATGAAAGGTAGATGTCTCTACAGTTTTTAACATTAAAGTCTTTTTCTGCTATGAAGCTCATCTTGTTTATTACTTTAAACTGGCTCATCGATTGTGAAGTGTGCTTTGAATTGTTGTTTGAAACACCAAGGATACATTGAAATTAAACTATGTTATATATCTTTCTGGCTCTTGGTAAGACATATTCTTGTCACTACACTTTGTTTTACAAAATTTCCCTCTCCTAAACTTTAGAAACCAATACCACCTTGTTACGCAATGATAAATTTTAATGAACTCGGTCGTGACCTGTACCCTATGGGAGGTGGCAATCCAACAACGATAGGCCCATCATTTCGAGCTAAGTCTCGATTTTCATATGTACTCTTAGCGTTCATTTTGCAAAATGCCTTTCATTTTGTATTACAAAACCTCTTTTCATATGCGCTAGGGTATTGATGAGTTTTGGGTCTGAGTTTTCGCTCTGGTCTTCTCTGTCCTAGAAACCTTCCATACTCACTGTATTTTCTATCTTCTTCCAAACCCTCATGGCCCCAGTCATAAGGATTAAACCCAATGGCTCACAAACCCTATTCATGTGTGATGATTCAAGGGATGACCTTAAAGGTCTAGGCTGGCTCGAATTTCTTGAGAAATTTCAGGGTTTTAACTTGCAAACCGCTCAGGAATTTTCCCTTTCTTTTGATGGCTTCCAAGCCAAAGTAGGAGACATTCAGGTCAAGGTCATAGAGAAATTTTTAGGCCAAGCAACAGGTCTTCCACTTAGCGGACAAAAGTGGTTTAAGAATGCCAAGGTCGAGGAGGTACTGTGGAGCTTATTCTTCACCTCTAGAAAAATCAACTGTTGTGATAAAGGTATGCTTGTATCCTTGTTGAAAACTTGGTGGCATGGTTTACTAGAAATAATGAGACAATTCGTGACATGAAAGGGTTTCTTTGGTCTTGTTTTCCTGTATCACATATGTTTGTTGATGAATTTCATCGGGTTTCAGTTAAATATGCCTTACTATTTATTGAGAAGCCTGTATAAGATGGCAAAAAGGTATAAGAGACAGCGTTTAAACTCCATTTTGTTTCATCATGGTTTGATAAATATATTGTTAGTTCATCAACTAAAGTTGCAAAATGATAGTTGGGATGCCTTTCTAATCTGAAATGGTTTCGTTACACCCAGTATCGGGGAGGTTGATAAGCCCATGATGGAACAAACCTTAGTCCCTGCCACTGACAGAGCAGTTCTTTCATCTAAATAAGCCTGTGTTACAACCATCCTCAATGAGCCTATGCCTGAGCAAACAAATGATGAGCCGACAACCTTTGAAATGCATGGCCATGAACAACACACCTATCCTTACACCTCTGCTAAGAATGCAAAAAGGCCTTCATACAAACCATCTAAGGGTGACATGGATATAGAGTTTAAAATTAAAAGGGCAGGTAGGTTAATCTCAAGAAGCTTACGAAATAAATCTAACTCTCATGTGAGCCCGATCAAAATGATTGAGGTCCATGACAGCTCTGATTCTGAGATTAAGATATTCTTGACTGAAGAAGACCCTCCTTGAATTAAACCAGATCTCGGCCAGGCTTATAATTTCGTAGATAATTTGCCACCCTGCCTTAAGCACAGTCAAGAATTTCCAGGTATCAAGCTTGATAAGAAACCCATAGGCAATAGTGGAGACGTTCTAACACATGGCCATGGACATTCTCAAACAACTATCACAGATTCACGGTATGAAGTTTGTCTGTTTTGGATCGATAAATATTATACAGACATACCTATTCTGCAATCACAAATCAAAACCATCACTATTCAGATTGACTCGCTAAAGGATGAAAATCATAAGCTAAAGTCCATTGTTCAAAGGCAAGGCAAGCATTTGAAAATGACTGGGAACATAATAGTTAAGAATGTTGAGAGTGTTACAACAGTAGTTAATTCTGAGATCCTGTGAATCAAATTTAGCATGTAGTTAAGAGGTAAGGATTTGATTGATTGCCTTAGTTTTATTTATTTTTTTAATTTTTTTAATTATATAGATTTAATTTAATTTTGTTGTTAAAAATAGAACTAGCTACAGAATCAATTGATTATGTAGCTAGTTTATCTTCATTCAAATTTGTGGAAATTAGTGGTTATAACAATATCTAAACTCATTTATTTTCATTTTTGTTTTCAGGATATCAAGCAGTTTATGGTGATCAAATGATATGAAGCATTTATGGGCTTATTAGACATATCTTTGGCCCATTTTTTGTAAACAGGAACAAACTTTTTATAGTTTTAAGAGATACAGTGTGATCTGGAGTGGTTATATTGCCCTCTATTTTGTAATCAACAAATCATTTTGGAGATTTAAATCTTATCCCACAAGATAAGATATTTATCTTTTCTAAACTCTTTAAATACTTGTAATTTTTGTAATCAAGGCATCCTCGCCTGGGGCAGAAGATGGACGTTTGATTTATAGACTTTAGTGGAACAACAATGCACATTTCGGCTTTAGCTTCTTGTGGATGGTGTCTTCATTTAAGTTTATGTTTATCTTGATATCATAATACGTTTTTGATAGCTTTAGTCTTCATCATTTATTATGTTATTAGGATAATTCCTTTATCAATGTTGTCCATAAAATGCTTCAGATATGAATTTTGTGATCATCTATTTAGCTTCAATTACAGGGTTTCTCCTTTAATTTATGTTGATAGATTAAATGCAAGGATGTTCGCTAACAGATTTTTCTTAATGCAATTTCTTGCAATTTTAAGATCACAATAACTATTGATATCATCCTATCTACTATTTAAATTTAATTGACAACATAATTGTTCTGCATTTATTCAGAACAGAGTTAAGTTTCGGTGCAAGTTTCCCTCCTGGGCAAGGTGGTTAGATGTTTTCAGATCGCACAGATATTTGGATGCATATCAATAGCTTGATAACAAGTTAGCTTGATTCCATTTTTCTGTTATTTGTTTATCACTGAAATTTGAACGTAAAGTTTGGCTTTTGACTATCTGTACATTTTCATTTCATAACAATTTCTTCATTAGTTTAAGTCTTATAAAAGGAAAATCAAAAAATATTTCTATGTGCTTTCTTTATCTGCTTCTTCAAAAGAAGTCATTTTTACATCTATTTACGCAAGTTTCTATTAAAACTTGTATCCTGTAAATAATGTATATAAATGATAGTTATCTATCTTTAGCTTAAATACACCTATTACAGTCACATTATATACATATGTACATATATGTAATATTTAGTAATTAGTTTTCTATTTCTTTTCTTCTATTTTTGTTTCTTTTAGGATTCTTAGATTGGCCAACGGAGCCATTAAACCCGTCATGATGAGTTATACCAAACGGCTTGGGTTACTTAGATAGCCCCGGACCAGACTCGTTCTTCCAATTGACGGACGGTCATTTTTTCCCATCAAATTTTTTCCCATCAACAGTCGGTCATCCCTAAATCAGTCCTGAATCATTTGTTACTCTGATCTACTTCAAATCTTGTTACCCATTTCGTGTCATTGATGGGAGATACATTAAGGCCCTCCTGTGATGAGTATTTTCTGGTTGACTTCAACTCATTATCCAAAAGTTAGACTTAGAAATGAATTGGTACCTTGGAGCTTGCATGCCTCAATGGCAGGTTTCCTCACTTTCGACAGTGGGTTTTCATTATTGACCCCTGATCTAGAGATTCTGCTGAGTGTTCGACCTCAGCTCATTGATTCACATTCGTTGGATTGTACTAGTGTACCTTGGGAGTCATTATCATTAATGGTGATTTCCCTCGCACTTCTTAACGGTATTCACTAATGGACGGTAATCAAGTGGTTTCTATCATGTTCAACTTTAGCACATGTATTCACATTGTTAGATTCGTACTGTAGAGTGGTGGATATGAAGACCCTGAATCTTTTCTCATAGATTCAGGTTGCATTGGAGTATATTCAATTTGTACTGTTGCATAGATCCACATTGTATGTCTCATGCCTATGTTCAAATTTGAGTCTTTAACACATAGATCCACAGTGTATTTTTTGTGGCTATGTTTAGATTTGAGTCATAATGGCATGGATCCACAGTGTATGTTTGGTTTCCATGACCTATATTACTTGATATGGATCTTTGCATGTCATCATTTATGCTTTGAGTCATTTGTATTCTGAGTATGGGAATGTGTACCTTAGTGATGATATATTATTGCACTGTATTTCCTTGTTTGTTGGTAGGCTTTCAACCGACATGTTCCTTGTTCCCTACACACACTCGACAAAGTATTTCAGCTATCACTTTGTTCTAACTTCATACTTTGGGGGGCTCTCTGTTACACATTATTTTCTTCATCCCTATGACCATTAATTATGTAAACCTATCTATTGCGATGTAAACCTATCTATTGCCTTTATAGGGTCAATAGCCTGAATCCCTAAAGAAAGAAGGGAGAAGAACTTTCCCTGAGAGAAGAAGTTGTATTTTCCTTTTTAAAAACCCTATTTTGAAGGATTTCTGAAGGTTTATATATACATAGGGTGCGAAAATTCCTTATTTCTACAATTTGATCTATATCTAGGGTGCGGAGTTTCCGCAGGCTGCACTATAGCTAGGGTGTGGTGGCCTTCATATGTGGGAAAAATGAGCATTTTCTCAATGCTTCTAGAAGGAGAAGCTTCTATGGTGAGGTGACCTTCGAATGGTTTGGATCTTACTCGCTTTCATGATTTAGTGGGATCATCCTAACCTCCTCACCTTATCCTCTTCAGCTTATAAAAGGAGAGGAGCTCTCATGGAGAAAGTTAGCTTGATCTTGATTGGGTTGGAAAGTTTTTGAGCCTTTGAGATTAGAAATTTGGCTTGAGATTGTTAGCTCGGTATGTTGGCTTTGAACTTTGCTTTATCAAGATAGATTGTGAGTAACTATCATATCCATTGTCTCAAAATATTTGGAGCAAGAAGTGTGTGGGAAGCAAGGAACTGTTGGAAGGAACCTAACAACATCAAGGCATCTGGTTGTATCTTTCTTCCACATTCTTTAATACAAATATACTTTTCTTTCCTATATGAATGTTATTTGTCCATATTGTATGATTCATTGATCACGTACATAGTTTCATATCAAATAGACTATGTTATTCTTGTCTTCGTTGTTTTGTGTTTATTTGCAAATATTTCTCCATAAGCCTCGCAATGGAGCTTGGATTGCATTGGCGAAGTCGGATCTTCAATATTTAAAATGTATGTTCTAGATCCATTTCTCATTTGATAATTGAAATTAAGGAAAGACTAGTGTACTGTCTTGTTTTGTTTTAGTTTCGTAGTGAATCTAGGGGGATTGACTTGTGTCCACACTTAACAATTAGCCCGATATCAAAATTGGCGACTCCACTGGGGAAACAAATGTTTTCCTAGTTTTCCTTGTTTTCTTGCTTTGATTTCTTGGTTTCTATTTTCTGAGTCACTGGGAGATCCATCTTGACTCTTTGATTGTTAAACTTCATTGGAAAACCTTCTTAATTTTTAATTTTTTCCTTTTTTTGTTTCATTTCCGCACCTTGCTTTAAGGGACAGTGCGGAGAATTTGGATTTCTGCACCGTACCTATTTAGACCAGTGCGGAAAGTCCGCACCCTATCCATATATGGCCTGTGGAGATCAAGTATTTATGCACTGTGTTAGTCTACGGCCTGCGGAAATTGTGAAAAAAAATTGATTTTTGATGTTTTTTTCCTTACCCAGACCTTGGATTTGGTTTTGGGGTGAATTTTTGGGTTTGATTATAATCTGTTTACAGTCTGCTTGACAGCTTTGAAACTGATTTTAGCCATCTTTGCTTTGTTTTCTTTTGAAATATTTGGTCTCTTGCTTTGAGTGTCTTTCAGTTACAAAGCATTTTTTTTCTTTAGAATTGTTTAGTGAAAGAATACTTATTTTCCTGAATAAATCGTGTTAAAAGAGAAACTTAGTTTGGGTTGTTTTTGTTTTGAAGTGATTTGCTATTTGTTTTAGTGTCTCTTCGAAAAAAAAATTGTAATTTCTTACCTTATATTATATTGGGGGCTTCCTTGCATTTGAAGTAGAAAAATTGCATGATTCTTGGCATTTTTTGGTCTTAAATTGTAGGCGGGGCCATGAATCGTGTATTGGTGTACAGTCTATTTTGCTCATTTATTGAGAATCTTGATATTGCCAAGTTTAATGAAACTTTGGGACATTGTACATTTGGGAATGATACATGTTTTCTCCTTCTTGTAGCATAGCTTTCATTGAAATGAAAAGATTGCATCTTCATCTCTTTGCATAACTTTTGAGTTGGTCAAAACACCGTATTGTCCACACCATATTCCTTTTGAGTAATAACAGCCTTAAAAATAAAAGCGCTTATAAAAATTGATTTGACATTTTTATATTTTCTCGTAGCAAACCTACATTAGATTAGTTGTAGGGCTTTGGAATAGGTGTGCAAGATAACTTTCCAAAGATTGAAACAAACATAGAATCTTGAGTAGGGAGCAATGAAATCCACTTGCTTCATTTTGTCCTGGGAATCCCTTCTAACACAAGGGTCAATCACGAGGTCGCATTAAGACTGGCAGAGTTACTCACCCTGCTTTGTTGGTCTTGGTGTAGAGATTGTGTGTATTATGGCGGTCGCTTGAAGGTATACCCACAATGATGAGTGGAAGCCTTTCGAGTTGATTTCGGGCTAGATACCTTGCCTTTGCGCGTGGATTGGACTATCGATTGTTTCCCCAGGCATCACTGTAGTAGTTGGTAACGTTAGTGGCCTATCTCTTTAGGGTATTTACACAAGGTGACTGTGGAGGGGCAAGTCTTCACGTTACCTGGAATTGACGTTGGCCAAGCTCACTCGGGCTCCTTGGAGGGTATACCCACAATTATGTGTGGGAGCTTTCACCAAGGTGTAAGTCCGTTAAGCAAGTCGTCGATGTAACTTTTCCAGCCTCTCTATCTCAGCCCCTTCTTACTTTGTCCCTGCAATGTTGGATTTCATCACCAACTAGTGTGCTCATTGTGAGAAGGTTTTGTTTTCTTGCCTTCTTAATAGACTTTTAGCGTGTCTTGTTCATTTTCCCTAGTGGACACTAGGTTGGATTTTTCTTTTTAATGACGCCAGTTGCCGGAATGACCAATGAAGGAACCTCTACTCCAGGGGAACCTTTTCTTTTTCCTTCTTACGGAAACATTGGTCCTCCTCACATCACTAATTTGAGCCTTCCAGGTCTCACAATTGGATTACCAATATGGTTGTTTTCCACTCAGGTAGTCCCAAATGCAGTTAGTGTTTCATTTGTAAGTACTTCCCCTCAAGAACATCAACCTCATGTTGATCCTTCACCTTCTTCACCAGTAATATCTTCTTCACCTTCTCCACTTGCAAGGTCTTATTTCATTTCATCTTCTTCGTTGAATGAAAGATCTGAAGCTAGTAACTCGATGGCTAAGAAGAAGAAGAAAATGAAGAATAATAAGAAGAAAAATATGAAAGGGTCTAAACCTCCAACCACTGCTAGACATGTTGGAAAGAAACCAGTTACTGTTAATCGTGTTGGGAGTGTTAATAATGCCAAGATCACCCAAACAACCTGTAATCCCAAGTACCCTTACAATCTTTGTAGGGGAAGCCATCTTCTTAAGGATTTCCCTGGTCTATCCAAGGTTATAGAAGCATGGTCTACACAACCTCGCCAACCCAAGTGGTTGATCTGATCCCATCCTCGGTCAATCTCACTCTCCCTCCAGAGAGTGAAACCAAAGCAGTCGATTTGTTTCCACTTGTCGACCCCATTCTCCCCTTGGAGAATGCAACCCAAGTGGTCAATACCATTTTGTCATTGGTTGATCCTACTCTTCCACTCGAGAGTAAACCCGATACTGACCATGTTTTTCTCGTTGATACAGAATCTACCGGGCCGGGGGGCATTCCTCCTTTTCCCGTGGAACCTCCTCCAGGTAATGAGTCCATCCTTTTTAATTGGGGTGTGCTAACTAAACCTCATCTTCCCTCTCACATTCCTTTCTAGATTACAATACAGGTTTGTTGTCAGGACGTTCCTCAGACGTTGATAGATGAAGGTGCCTCTGTTAGTATTTTGTCCTCCTTTTCTTGGCAAGCTTTGGGTTTTCCTTAGCTTGCGCTGGTTATGAAGAATTTGTTAGCTTTTAATAGAGTAACCAGTCAACCTTTAGGGATCCTTCCTCAGTTTCCTATAACTTTGGGAGGGAAAACTGTCTTTATTGATGTCATGGTAGTCCAAGATCCCTTGGATTTCACTTTACTCCTTGGGCGGGATTATGTCTATTTCATGAAAGCTATTGTGTCCACTCTTTTTCGTGTGATATCTTTCCCTCACGATGGAAGAATTGTGACTATTGATCAACCTTCATTCATCGGTCCTGATTAGATTACCTCCCTCAATGATTCTTATATGCAGATGGTATCACCCCCACGACATGTTAATTATGTGGCATTGTCTCCCATGACTTCAGCTTCTGATGATTTGGATTCAACAATTGACATGGTGATCTCTTTGATAGGGTTTTTAGAGCTTGATTTCCTTACCCCTATCATGAGCCTTGACATGGTGTCCTTCCAGAGTGTGTCTCTTCCGTCCAATGAATATCTCTTAGAGGCCATGATCGATTTTTGTCCCTTGACATGGTATCCTTCCATAGAATTGTCCTCTTGGAAGACGTGATCAAGAAGATATTTTCTTGAGCATGGTTTTCTGATTTCAGGCTCGTTAAAAAATGAAACCAGTTGTGAGGATAGTTTTTGCGTCTCTGTAGAAACCTCGTTAAAAAATGAAACAAAGATTATGAGGATAGTTCTTGTTTCTATGTCAAGCTCGTTAAAAAATGAAACAGTGGTCTAGGGATTACACCTAGAGTCACGATCATAGTTCTTGTTTCCATGTCAAGCGCATTTAAAAATGAAACAAAAGTATAGGGATTACACCTGGATTCTCGAGCTTAGTTATTATCTTGTGTGAAGCTCATTAAAAAATGAAACAACTTCCCCCTCTCTGTTTGAGTCAAGTCCTTCATCTAGTATTTGAAGCTTCATTTCATCCACCTTTGCGGTTGGATGAAATGATGCTTAGGGGGGCAGTGCTTTCAGCCTTTAGACTTCAAGCTGAAGTTAGAGCCGCTAGTTTCTTAAGCTGGGGGCTAAGTACCAACCATCCCTGTGTTATGCGTTGGGAAGTCGCAAGCATAGTTTTCTATGGTTCAAGCTTGTGTAAAAATGAAACCACCTACCTCAAGCATAGTTTCCTCTGGTTCAAGCTTGTGTAAGAATGAAACCAGTTCCAATCATAGTTTTGTTTAGTTTTTAATCTTGTGTAAAAATAAAATCTATCCCAAGCATAGTTTTGTTTTTTTTAAATCTTGCGTAAAAATTAAAACAATCTCGAGCTTAGTCTTTGTTCTTTCTCATGCTCATAAATACATGATAATAAGTTACCGAGATTAGTATTTGTTCTTTCTTGTTCTCGTAAATACGTGAGAATATAACTGAGTATAGTTTTATCACTTTTTTAGACTCATAAAGGTTATACAAAAAAGGAACCCCCTGGAGTTCCTTTAAGCTCTTTTTAGACTCTCTAAACATGAAAAGATTGTCGAGCGATCTTGTTCTTTTCATGCTCGTTAAAGTATTAGAAAACACATCTTTTGAGCGATAGTTTATCTGTTTTTTGGTCTCATCAAACTACTTTATGAAAAAGGAACTGATATAGTTCTCTTTAAGTGTTTTTTAGACTCTCTAAACATGAAAAACCCATGAGTTTTATTTCTTTGGACTCATAAAACAAACATCGAAAGGCCCATATGGCACTGAACCACTCCTTCCTATGGTTCATTAAAAATACTTTGAAGGACTCATCCAAAGGATGAGCTTACATTAAAAGAATATTTTATTCTCCTCAAGCTTGCGTAAAAATAAAGAGGTACTCGCCAGAAATGGTGGGGGAAAAATTGGTAAAGAAATGTGTCTAAACCTGTATTCCATGGAAGAGTCACTTCTGAACATGACACCCTTTCATTTGCTTTGTGTCTAGGTTGGAAAATCCACTTGTCTCTTGGTCATACTCCTTTATAAGATTACAAATTGGTGTGTGATCCCTGTTGTTGAGTCAATGTTTCCAAGACAATTGTCGTGTCGTCAATATGTTCAAAGAGAAGTTCAACCCGGAAATCCTTCTATTGCGTTGGCCATTTTTGTAGTCCTTAAGCCTTCTATTGCATCAACCATCCTTGAGTCAGTCCTGAATCATTTGTTACTCTGATCTACTTCAAATCTTGTTATCCATTTCGTGTCATTGATGGGGGATACATTAAGGCCCTCCTGTGACGAGTCTTTTTCTGTCGACTTCAACTCATTATCCAGGAGTTATACTTAGAAACTAATTGGTACCTTAGAGCTTGCATGCCTCAATGGCAAGTTTCCTTGCTTTCGACAGTGGGTTTTCATTATTGACCCCTAATCTGGAGATTTCGTCGAGTGTTCGACCTCAACTCATTGATTCACATTCGTTGGATTGTACTAGTGTACCTTGTGAGTCATTGTCATTAATGGTGATTTCCCTCGCACTTGTTAATGGTATTCAATAATTACCGGTAATCAAGTGGTTTCTACCATGTTCAACTTCAGCACATGTATTTGCACGGTTAGATTTGTACTGTAGAGTGGTGGATATGAAGACCTTGAATCTTTTCTCACAGATTCAGGTTGCATTGGAGTATATTCAGTTTGTACTGTTGCATAGATCCACATTGTATGTCTCGTGGCTATGCTCAAATTTGAGTCTTTAACACATAGATCCATAGTGTATTTTTGGTGGCTATGTTTAGATTTGAGTCATAATGGCATGGATCCATAATGTATGTTTGGTGGCCATGACCTGTATTACTTGACATGGATCTTCGCATGTCGGCATTTATGCTTTGAGTCATTTGTATTCTGAGTATGGGAATGTGTACCTTAGTGATGATATATTATTGTACTATATTTCATTGTTTTTTGGTAGGTTTCGGACCGACGTGTTCCTTGTTCCCTACATACACTCGACAAAGTATTTCAGCTATCACTATGTTCTAACTTCGTACTTTTGGGGGCTCTCTGTTACACATTATTTTATTCATCCCTATGGCCATTAATGACGTAAACCTATCTATTGTGATGTAAACCTATCTGTTTCCTTCAGAGGGGTCAATATCCTAAATCCCTAAAGAAAGAAGGGAGAAGAACTTTCCCTGAGAGAAAAGGTTGTATTTTCCTTTCTAAAAACCATGTTTTGGAGGATTTCCAAAGGTTGCGATATACATAGGGTGCGTAAATTCCTTATTTCTATAGGTTGATCTATATCTAGGGTGCGTATTTTCCATAGGATGCACTATAGCTATGGTGCGGTAGCCTTCGTACATGGGAAAAACGAGCATTTTCTCGATGCTTCTAGAAGGAGAAGCTTCTATGGTGAGGTGGCCTCCGAATGGTTTGGATCTTACTCTCTTTCATGATTTAGTGGGATCATACTAACCTCCTCACCTTATCCTCTTCAGCTTATAAAAGGAGGGGAGCTCTCATGGAGAAAGTTAGATTGAGCTTGATTGGGTTGGAAAGTTCTTGAGTCTTTGATATTAGAAATTTGGCTTGAGATTGTTAGCTTGGTATGTTGGCTTTGAGCTTTGCTTTATCAAGATAGATTGTGAGTAACTATCAGATCCATGGTCTCAGAATATTTGGAGCAAGAAGTGCGTGGGAAGCAAGGAACTGTTGGAAGGAACCTGACGACATCAAGGCATCGGGTTGTATCTTTCTTCCACATTCTTTAATACAAATATACTTTTCTTTCCTATATGAATGTTATTTGTCCATATTGTATTATTCCTTGATCACGTACATAGTTTCATATCAAATAGACTTTGTTATTCTTGTCTTCATTGGCATGTGTTTATTTACATATATTTCTCCATAAGCCTCGCGATGGAGCTTGGATTGCATTGTCAAAGTTGGATCTTCAATATTTAAAAGGTATGTTCTAGATCCATTTCTCATTTGATAATTGAAATTATATAAAGAGTAATGTATTGTCTTGGTTTGTTCTAGTTTTGTAGTGAAGCTAGGGGGATTTATATGTGTCTGCACTTAACAATTAGCTCGATAACAGTGGGTCGTAGATATAAGGATCCTTCGTAACCCTTATCGATTGTTATATCAAGTATAGTGGAAGGATAGGGTAAGCGGTACCTTTAAGCGACAACAAGAAGTCATCCCTACTTTATTAAATTTTCGGTAGGTAAACCTTTGGGACTTAAATGGGTTAAGACATGTAAGGGAGGTGAAGTCACAAACTAACATGATCTGTCAATCTAAGGATCCTTCGAGACCCTTCCTAACTATCAAATGAAAGTTACAATCATTCATCATTGACCCACTCCAAGGGTGAAAGATTTTGGAACGGTCGAAATCCCCAAATGCCGAAATTGTGAACCAACGCGAATCATTGATCTAGGGATCCTTTAGGATCTCTCTCAATCGTTATATTGAGTATATTGGAAGGAAAAACTAAGTGGTACTATTAAATGTCATATCGAGGGGAGGAATTTAGGAGCAATGCGGACCGTAGATCGAGGATCTGTTGGGATATTTTATCAACCCTTCAATCAACTAGTGGGAGGAAGCGTAATTACTTTGGTGAAGTATTGCTTTGAGAGATTCAAAGATATAGGAGGATGTGTTAAACGTCAAAGCACCGAAGTGCCAAAATTTCCCTCGTCGAAGTGTCCAACTTCGATAGATTGTGAAGTAAAGAACAACCCCAGCCATCCATCATAACTAATGATTAAGCCAGAGTCGTCGATCATCAAGGATTGGAGGTGACCAGGATTCATCGAAGTTGTGAGAATTTGATATCAAACAGTCCATCAAGGACATAGATCAACAGAGGAGAGAGAAAGCACATTTGAAGTTGTAAGGGCATTAATTATCAGGAGGTCATGCGCTTTGATCAGGACCGTCAGATAGATCGGCTACGTGTCGACATAGTATCTGTGTGTGCAATTAGGAAGGCATTAACAATCAATCATGTTCGAACACACAGACCGTAGATATCGATGATTGATTAAGTTTTGACCATTGATGAAAACGCTTGAGGAGTGTGAATTTAGTGTAAGACCCTTGCCAAGTCTAAACCTTGTGTTAGGCACGAAAAAATATCAACCATCAAATCTAAGGGTGGATCGACCCCCACCACATATTTTGGAGGGAGAAGATAATTAGGGACTTCGGGGCTCTGAAGATGTTGTAGACTTGTAAAAGAATGATGGAGGGTCAAAGGCCAAATATTCGCGAAGTATTTCTCTGAGAGATTTTCCCTGCAACCAGCAGCCACGTTATCGTAAGAGGACTACGACCCAGGTTAGGACTGTGCCATGTCAGATGGCATAATATAGGTGAAGCTACATGGATACCACATGGAAAAGGGGATGGCCATTGGCCAAAGGTGCCCCAAAAATTTTCAGAAGGCTATAACGTTCAAAGCAGAGCTCCATTTTGGGAAATTTTTCAGCCGTTAGGAAGTTGTTTTGGGGAGGAATGCATCAAGAAAATCAAAATTTGAATTGGTGCAACATGTCCTTCATAAATTGATGAAGAGATAACCTTTATCCTATATTATGAAATAATTTATGCTATGCATATTTCTAACAATAATTATTATATGCACATTTCTTGCAGAATTAGAGGTACATAAAGGAACTTTAGTTTTTATATGAGGAATGGAGTTATGGAAGATGATCGAGGATCTTATAGCCATGAGGAAGAGTTCAAAGGTCTGCATGCTATCATGGAGAATGCTGAGAGAGATTCAAACGAAATAAGAGATAGGCAAGAGCTTGTCACTATGAGAAGCCTACATAGGGAAGTGCAGAGCTACAGGGCTGATAACAAAAGGATTATGAAGGATCAAGAAAAGATAATTCATATCTTAAATATGTTGCATAAGAAAGTTAACAAATATTATGGCACCAAGCAAGTAGCTTGTGCTATACAAGTATCAAAATATAGATCCCATAGAAAAAGAGATGATCATGGAAATGATAGGCAGTCAAGAAGCATGAGTAGGCACCATCATTCTCCAAGGTATTCCACTAGAAGAATTCATGCAATATCAAGGCCAGGATGCAGCCCAAGTGTGGCTCCTATTCAAATGAAAAAAATAAGGCCTGAGGCAGACATCTTGAAATGTGAACTCAGGAACA
Source organism: Picea sitchensis (assembly GCA_010110895.2). Lineage (NCBI taxonomy): Eukaryota > Viridiplantae > Streptophyta > Pinopsida > Pinales > Pinaceae > Picea > Picea sitchensis. The sequence continues at coordinate 16,538 of SNQJ01S0188522.1, forward strand.
TCAAGCTACCAAATTTCAATGGTGAGCATGGGAAAGGAGAAGAGATAGAGGCATGGCTATTGGAAATGAAGAAATATTTCCAGTTGCATGATTACCCATCCCAGGTAGAAGCTAGAATTTCCACCTACCATCTACAAGGAAAGTCATTCATGTGGTGGGATCAACTTAAGAAATCCAATAACCTCGATGAGAAAAGGATCTCATCGAGGAAGTTCAAAGGATATTTCCAAGATAAATATTTTTCCGAGCATTACTATGAGAGAAAGATGAAAGAGTTCTTTGAACTCAAGTTGGGAATCATGATAATGGAGGAATATGAGAAGTGGTTCTTTGAATTTTTGAAGTATGTTGACTTCATCAAGGATGAGAAGGTTAAAATACAAAGATTTCTAAGTGGGTTACCCTCCTTCTATAGTGAGAAGATTCAATATGAAAACCCCAATACCTTGGAATAAACCATAAGGAGAGCAAGGCACCTTTATGAACAAAGAAAAGGAAGGTCAGTTTTCCAAAAGGATTGGAATGAAAAGATGAAAGGGAAAAAGGATCAAAGGAATAAAGGATATAACTCCCAAGAAAATTAGCAAGGATAGACAACCCAAAACGAACAAAAGAATGCAGATTCATTTGGTAAAAGGCCAAGGCATCAACCTATTCAATGTTGGGGATGTGAGGGGAATCACTTATATAGGGACTTCCCTCATAAAGGAGAAATAATGAGGACTTTCCACAACATTCAGGAGGCTGAAACAGTGAAATACATGGAAGTGACCAACTAGACTTCTCTACAGACCTTTGATACCAGATAATGTGACCAACTAGAGGGTCATTGATGACGATGAGAAGATTATCAGTTTCATACACCTAGAAGGTACCTTCAAAGACTGCTTAATTGATGAATATCAACATGATAAATAAATGAATGCAGATGTTCCTGGCTCAATCAATCAACAAATTGAGCAAAGAAGAATCAACCCGATAAACAACATCCCTAAAAGTGTAATAACATTGGAAAAACTCTATGATCGTTGGGATAAGTTTAAGAAGGTGACAAATTGTAAGACTAACAAATCATCAATGAAAATTGAAGTGATAAATTTGGGATCAAATAACACACCTCGGAACATCAACCTAGGAAAAAAAATGTTCCCCTGAAGAAAGATGATCCTTCATAAATTCGTGTAAAGAATACAAATACATATTTGTTTGGATATATGATGATCTTACGACCTACAACACGAAGATCATTCAACATGTTATCCCTATGAATCCACAAACTAAGCCTTTTCAACAAAAACTGAGAAAAATGCACCTGAGCTTAGAACCACAGGTAAAAGTAGAGCTTAACTAGCTATTAGTTATCAAGATAATTTTTCCATTCAGGCACACACAATGGATCTCGAATTTGGTACCCGTTGTTATCACTCTGTAAATTTCCTAGAGGTTGAAAAAGAGGAAAAACACAAAGGTAACCTTAACCAACCACTTTTAAAGCTGGGATCTAGCCCTTCCAGCTTCAGAGAGGGATCTCTCTATATAATTTAGCTTTGTTTGAATTGAGATATTAGGCTAGTTAGAGGCGCGAGTTTTGTTTTGTCGTAAGGATTTATAAAGATGGTTGAGACAAATCACACATCCATTGGGCTATGGGGTCTGTACTTAATTAAATCCAAGATGCAACTAGAAATGCCGAAGAATTCTTTCACAAGGCGAGATGACAAGCTCACTGGATCTTTAATAATTTAAATGATGGATGGAAGAAAGATTAGGAAAATAATTCCAATTAACAAGCACTTA
>SNQJ01S0188524.1:0-18333 GCA_010110895.2 Picea sitchensis
AAAAATTCCAACAATGTGTAATCTTTAATTTTTTATGAAGAAGACATAACCAATAGAATGATCGTGCAGATTTGAACTTACCCGCACACCCATCGGACCATATCCAATGTCGATCGAATATGATTTCACGTTCTTTCAATGAATCATAAAATTTATCAAAACAATGTTGTACTCCTTATCCACTCTCACCTTAAACGGTTCAAAAAATACTTTTCCTCACACCAAATGTGCTCATAACAACAAAACGGTTCTCATTCCCCAACATACTAAGCAGCGTCCTACCTCCCACATATGTTGTATATATCTTGTGCCTAGGTCTTTCCATTCCTTTCCCTCCTTGGGGAAATTCACAGCTTTACAAATCCCCGATTTTTAGGGGCTACTAGTGACAAAATTCAACTTTTTCCACTTGTAAAAATTAGCTCTGAGTTAACTCAAACTTGTTCCCCACTCATGGAGTCATAATCAACTATTTTTAACTTGGTTGTTCCATTTGTCTTCCAGCGTTTAATTTATTAAAAAGTTTATGTCCATAAAAAGAGGACAGTTGGGCAAGTCAAACCTTTGCCCAACAATCATAAAATAATAATTACAAAATCAAAGATTCTAAATTCTTATTTTCCATAAATGGAAATTTATTTCTAAATTTAAATTTTCCCAAAATGGAAATTTATTTCTAAATTTGAATTTTCCAAAAAAGGAAATTTATTTCCAAATTCAACTTGGAATTTAATTTCCAATAATTTGAAAATATCATAGGGGTCATATTGTATTCCTAGATTCATGTTCTATAAACTTTGAGGGGGTAGGTATTTATCCCAAATAAATTTGAAGGGGGTAATGCTGGTTAATATTGAATTGGTCAAATAGTAGTTAAGATAACCTTTAGCCAATTAATAATGGGTCCACAGATCATGGTTTATGGGCCCATGAAATTACATATGAAGAAGCCTATTTCATTGCTTGAGATACTCAATATTAATATTCTTCAATTGGATGGAGATGATCTTGTTTGGCCAGTTTTTCCAATTTTGAATAGATATCTATGTGGGTTCTAGTTTTCCTTGAAGAGTTTCTAGGGTAAATCTCTAGTGTCCTTTCATGTGCATGCTTGTTGTTGTGTTATTTTATCTCTCTTTTTTTAATGCTAACATTTTCAATGGTCAATGTCTAATGCCTTCTCATTCATTCGCATGCAAACATCACCAATGGAATTGGTCTCATTCCTTCTCAGTCCATAGATAACATTGATTCTCATTGCAATATTGATGATACTCACTATAGTACTAATATTGTGAGTGGCATTTGTGTCTCTTCTAACTCACTTTTATACCAACATAAATAAAAATATTGATGTCATGCCTTCTCACTTTTATACTATCTTCGCCAACTATTAGTGCCATTCATTCTCGGTCATTATGGTTATAGCATCATCGATGATAGTGTGATATATTCTAACCCACTTTGGTACTAACAACCTAAAAAATAATGGAGTGATGCCTTCACACTCACTTTGAACTAACATAGTTTTAAATATAGGTTCCACATGACCTGTCACAATGAAAATATCTCAACTACTTACATTGGCATTGATATTTGGTATCATATCTTCTCACTCACATTGATATTAGCATTGTTGATAATATTGGTGTCATACCTCATTCAAATACTAGTCATGCCACATGAGTGGTATGGGTTCCATGCCTTTGTGATCCCTAATTTGTTATGGCCCTTCTTGCGTTGATCCTAGTTGTCTATGTGATTACACCTAGTTGCACATTTAAGAACCAAATATGAGGGGGATATGTAACAAAATGTAACACTTTAACGAAATAGGTTATAAAAAGTAAATACTAAAATAATATTAAACATATTAATATAACTTAAGTAATCTTAATATCTTAATATTCCCCACACACACAACCATGCACACACACATTTCATGTAATTCACTTTCTCACATTAGTGGATCACATCCCAAGTAAAATCACTTCCATAGAATAAACTTAGCACCTATCTACTTTGAATGGTTGACATGATGAAGATTATTTCATGCAATGTGCAAAGTTGATTTAACATGGAAAAGTATGGACAAAAATTCACCATTACTTTTCATGATGATGCTCGTTATTTTTGTGGGCGTCTAAGCCCACCCTCTGGTTTCCAAAAGATAATGTGAATGCCAGTGTAATAATGTGAATGTAACGACACACTCAAAATTCCATTACGAGAAAAACATAGATATATTTATTCGACTTATTTTCTAATGGATACACACTTCAAGCCCTAAAACTCGATCCAGCATAATCGATATAAATGATGATGGAAACCGTTGCACTCAATTCCAATAAGAATTATTCCAAAAGAAACTTTATAATGATAATCCTGCAATGACCATCATCATTAACACAATGACCATCATTAACATAAAAATCCAACCAGATCAATGGAATATAATGAGCATCATTAAACTCTATTAAAGCAGCATAAAAAACCCGACGATATCAATGGAACAGATGGAGTAGACAAGCGTAGATGATGATACAGTGCAATTGGAAATGGATCGAGATGGTTTATATAGATAGATTCCAAGAGAAATTAAAAGTTTTCAAATCGATTTTACGGAACAAGATTTTGTGGTGGAGAGACGTTTTGTTCTTATAAGATCCATGACAGGATTTTGTGCTGCAGTGAGGTTCTTGGTAGGTGAAATCGACCCAATACATTGTTTCCTACACATGCATTTGCTACATCGATCTTCGAAAAGTATAAAATAATGTCATTTCTCTATCAGAAAACCGACAGTGTGTATCAACAAAAAAATCATACTTATAGTATATGAAATGAATTCAAATCAAATTTCCGTTGCGATCGCATGGGTAATTATGTGTTATTTAGGGTCACCGTGGAGTGAACAACTCGTGGAGCTCAAGATCTATCCCTCGGTAACGAGGATCTCTACAAAATTTATATTCAAAATTGGATCGACAAGCTATTGTTGGATATTCAAAATCAAGTTTGTGAGCCAAAAATATTGTCCGCATTTCATGAAGCCTTTTTAACATATCATGATATCAATGTGACATATCATGATATGACCATATAGAATAATGATTCTATCAATTATAAATAACTCGTGTACTAGAATTGGCAATGTATAGAACCCACACTCATTTCATGAAGCCTTTTTAACATATCATAATATCAATGTGACATATCATGATATGACCATATAGAATAATGATTCTATCAATTATAAATAACTCGTGTACTAGAATTGGCAATGTATAGAACCCACACTCTAGTACTAGTATCAATGTCGGTATAGGTGTCATGCCTTCTCACTCTCGTGGTTAGTACAATTGTTGTCAATAATTGTGTTACACTTTCAAAATCAATATAGTACTACCACTCTTAACAATATTGGCGTCATGCATTTTAATTCAGTCTAGTATCATGCCTTCTAATTCACCCTTATATTAATATCATTGACATTATTTGCATTGCCAAGACAAGTGCTTGTGGAAACATCACAAATAACTCTCACTCTATTAATAACATCTCCAATGTGTATCTTCTCACCCACTTTAGCACTAGCACTAACATCATTGGTAGTATTAATGCCATAGTTTCTCACTCTAATACTAATCATAGTACTAATTGTTGGGTTAATATTAACTTATTCATAGAGTAATTAAAATAACATTTATTTAATCAATGATGGGTGTATAGTTCATGGTTTATGGGTCCATGGTATTACATAAAATGAAGCATATTTAATGGGTTGACATAGTCCATTGTAAGATGCGTCAATTTCCTAATGTTGGTTTGGCTTGGCTAGTTTGGGAAATGTTAAGTAGATGTCTACATGGGTGTTGGTTTTCTTGGAAGGGTTTCTAGGGTAAATATCTAGTGTCCATTTATATGCATGCTTGATGTTGTTATATTGTATCTGTCTTTTTCTAACATGGTGTATCATAGCTCAATAGGCCTAGAGTCTCTAGCGAGAGTGGCCTACACATTTCCTAAATGGTGGATCATAGCTAGATTGACTTCAATTATCTATTGATAGTGATCTTATGTCGAGATCCATGAATAAGGGTCATGGAAATGAATGTATCATAGTGGATATGCAAATTGGTTTCTTATATTCATAAGGAATGAGTAAATATATTATAAGATATAGTATATATCTAGAAAATTTATCAAAATTGAAGCTATTTCTACTACTTGGTAGTGGACCTATTGGATCTATTGTGAAAAATTAAATATTTGTTCATGTATCAGTGCGTGAGAAGTTGAGGTCACTATTGTGATTGTTGGAGTATATACTTGTTTGACTATGCAATAAAAAAAAATCATTGTGACTATTGGAGGATATACATCGTTGGATCTAATATCATTTATATCCAAAATTATTTAGATCCAATGGTGTATATACTAGGATATAGTACATTTAATACTTTTTTATGGTGTGCATATTGTTTGTTGTAACCTAGAGTCATGAAAGATAGATCCATGGTTTGATAGACACATGCACGAGTGCATGCATGTCTTTTCAGGAGCTATGGACAAATAATGTATAAGTTGAATTAAATTGTAGAGACAGAATGTCGGAAATGGGTGAGTAAAGGAATAAATATCAAGTATGAAATCAAACATAATAGAAATGGGTACAAATATGGTGCCTTGAAAGAATGAATGCAGCATAAGATACATAAGAGAACATGATTATGTTGTAATATTTGTTGCAAATTCTCATCCTGCTCAATATTATTTCGGTAGAATGATTCCAATCTAGTGCACAATCTATAAATAGTCTAAGTTCAAGATCATGAGAATTTTGTGAAAATCGATGAATGTTTAATGACTAGAATGCAATAAATGCCATTGGACTACCATTTTATGGGATAATCCACACATGCATTGTTTAGCTTCAATGAAATGAATATTATGGAAAATAAATGCCTTGAATGATGCTAGTGGATGGGCAGGACATACAGTAGTGGAGGATACAGATTTGGTGGTTCGTGTAAATTTTAGAAGATGGAAATTTGTCTTTATAGGGGACCTTGTGTTCAATAATGATCTCTGTTGTACATTGCAATGTTACAGATATGAGCAACATGGTGAGTTTAAATTAAATTAGTGCCTGAAGTGATCAGGTGGTGTTGATAGTAAATGTCTTCAGAAGACAGGAGTTGGTAATAAACTAATGCATGCAAATTGAAGTGATGGTTCATGGGTTTATCAACCATGCTGAATGGCACATGAAAATGGAGCATTGGTGAAAGAACATAGAGGATAATGTATAAATAAGTAATTGGTTAAGGACTGCTTATTTTGTTTCATTGTATTTGGTTCATGAAAGATGCCAGAAAAGAAAAGGGATCATGTTTCATAGCATCATGTGCTCGAGTACATTTAATTTTAATAAATTTTATGGAATTATATTTTATCCCATGTAAATAGGCATATGGTAATGGTTCACCACTATAATATGTACACATAGCCCAGGGGGCATGTTGTATTCCAATATTCTTGTTCTATAAACATTGAGGCGGTACATGTTTATCCCATGTCAATTTGAAGGGGGTAATTATGGTTAATATTGAATTGGTAAAATAGTAATTAATATAGACTTGAGCCAATTAATGATGGGTCTACAATTCATGGTTTATAAGCCCATGAAATTACATATGATGAAGACTATTTTGTGGCTCGATATACTCCATATTAAGATTCCTCAATTGGATGGATATGGCTTGGATTGGCCGAGTTTTCCAAGATTAAATAGATATCTATTTGGGTACTAGTTTTCCTTGAAGAATTTCTAGGGTAAATCTATAGTGTCATGTTATGTGCATCCTTGTTGTTGTGATATTCTCTCTCTCTTATTTTAACACTAACATTTTCAATGGTCAATGTCTAATTCCTTCTCATTCACTCGCATGCAAACATCACCAATGAAATTGGTCTCATTCCTTCTCACTCCATAGATAACATTGATTCTAATTGCATTATTGATGATACTCACTTTAGTACTAAGATTGTGAGTGGTATTCATTTCTCTTCTAAGTGAATTTGATACCAACATCACTAAAATAATTGTGGTGCAAAGAGATTCTGTTCTTATACGATCTAGGACAAGATTTTGTCCTACAGAGAGGTTCTGGGTAGGTGGAATCGACCCAATACACTCTTTCCCGCACATGCATGCACTTAGTTTCATGCATTTTCTACATTGATCTTCTCAAAGTATAAAATAATGCTATTTCTTTATCACTTTAACCGCATCTCTATCACAAAATTGATAGTGTGTATCAACGTGGGTGTTGGTTTTCTTGTAAGGGTTTATACGGTGAATTTCTAGTGTTCATTTATGTGCATGCTTCATGTTTTTATATTTTATCTCTCTTGTTTTAAGAATGTGTATCATAGCTCAATAGGCCTATAGTTTCTAGCAAGATTGGCCTACACATTTCCTAAATGATGGATATAGCTAGATTGACTTCAATTCTCTAGCGATAGTGTCTTATGCAGAGATCCAAGAATAAGGGTGATGGAAATGAATGGATCGGAGTGAGTATCCAAATTGGCTTCTTATATTCATAACGAATGAATGAATATCTTATAAGATAGAGTGCATATCTAGCAAATTTATCAAAATTGAAGCTATTTATACTACTTGGTAGTGGACCTATTGGATCTATTGTGAAAAAGTAAATATTTTTTCATGTATCCGTGTGTGATAAGTTGAGATCACTATTGTGATTGTTGGATTATATACTTGTTTGACTATGAAATAAAAAAAAATCATTGTCACTATTGGAGGATATATATTGTTGGATCTAAAATCATTTAAATCCAAAATTATTTAGATCCAATGGTGTATATACTAGGATATACTACATTTAATACTTTGTTATGGTGTGCATATTGTTTGTTGTAACCTAAATTCATGACAAATAGATCCTTGGTTTGATAGCCACATGCACCAGTGCATGGATGTCTTTTTGGGAGCTATGGACAAAGAATGTTAAGTTGACTTAAATCGTAGAGATGGAATGTTAGAAATGGGTGAGTAAAGGAATAAATATCAAGTATGAAATCAAAAATAATAGAAATGGGTACAAATATGATGACTTGAAAGAATGAATGAAGCATAAGATACATAAGAGAACATGATTAAGTTGTAATATCTTATGCAAATTCTCATCCGGCTCAAGATTATTTCGGTAGAATGATTCCAATATGAGTGCACAATCTATAATTATCCTGATTTCAAGATCATCGGAAGTTTGTGAAAATTGATGAAGGTTTAATGACTGGAATGCAAGAAATGTCATTGGACTACCATTTTATGGGATAATCCACATAAGCATTGTTTAGCTTCAATGAAATCAATATTATGGGAAAAAAATTCCTTGAATGAGGCCAATGGATGGAAATGGCATACAATAGTGGAGGATAAGGATTTGGTGGTTCGTGTAAATTTTAGAGGATGGAAATTTGTCTTTATAGGGGACCTTGTGTTCAATAATAAGCTTCATTGCAAATTTGAATCTTACATATATGAGCAACATGGTGAATTTAAAGGAAATTGTATACATATAATTTTAATAAATTTTATGGAATTATATTTTATCTCATGTAAATAGGCATACATATAATGTAAATATTTTATCTCATGTAAATAGGCTTGTATACATATAATTTCAATAAATTTTATGGAATTATATTTTATCTCTTGTAAATAGGCATATGGTGATGGTTGACCACTATAATGTAATGGGGCATGTTGTATTCATAAATTCATATTCTATAAACTTAGAGGCTGTACGTGTTTATTTAAAAAACTGTTACAATGTTCGCCCATTAGATCTTTGTATATTGTTCACCCATCTTACTCCATACCCAAAGGCCACAACATTAGGTTTTTCTTTGTTTTCAATTTTATATAATGAAAAACATGAACGACTGCAACATAAGCCATTAGATCTTAGTATACATAAATGAAAATTCTATTATTCTACAACACAGTGCATAATGTTTATGCATCCTACCCCTCATGCATAAGTCAAAAAATTTCGCTACGTATTGAAAAGCATGCACTACTATATCATGCACCATTAAAACTTTATATATAGAAATAAAATATTTATTACTCTAGTGCTTGGTGCATGGTGTTTTTCCATCTTACTTCTCGGTCAAAAGTCACAGAGTTCAGTTTTCCTTTCATTTCAATAATTTTTCGTTTCCAAAAGCATTGTTTGATCCATATGAACTATTAGAATACATATGTTAAAAATTACATATCCCAAATAAATTAAAGAAAGTCCACCCAATACAATACACTACATTCACCCAAATCGTATCATCTCTTGTCCACTTGCATGCTTTTATAGGGTTCATTATTACCTGTGCATTTTTGGGTAATAAGTAGAATTTTTTATATTCATGGATAACAAAATCCTTTAGAGGAATTTTATTAAAATTTATTATTACATATCAATTTTGGTTTATTTTAAATTGTTATAAACCAAATTTTATGAAAATTATTTATTTAAACATTTTTAATTATAAAATTATGAGTATTTTAAGGTGTTTAATCTAAATGTTTTAAGACTTGAGTGAATCTTTTGTGGTAATTTAAATAACTATAAGGAAAATTGCATTTTTTAATCTAATTTTAAAGAAAATTTCATTTTTTAATATTAAATTAAGAAAATTGCATTTTTTAATCTAAAATTTGAGAGAGGATAAATCTTATTATCTTTTTAGAATACTACATAATATTTGCTTACGAGCATTAAAAGAAGATTGAATTCTTATTCTTTAAATAAAAGTGCAATGAGAAAACCCTACACATGTGCATTGTCCCACCGACATCGAACGTGGCTCTAAAAATTTCCCATCTCTTGTGAAAGTGAAAATATAAGAAAAGGATGATACACCTTGTGGAAGACTATTTCCCTCATTCCATAATGCATTATTTATAAATTTTTCTAACCTTAGGTTAGTCTCTACAAAGATAAATAATGATTTGTGGATCCATGGAGCATGTCTCCATAAAGTTATAATCCCTATTGCCCTCATTCCATAATGCATTGTTTATAACTTTTTCCAACTTTCCTTTCGTGTCTGCAAACATAAATAATTATTTGTGGATCCATGGAGCATGTCACCATATAGTTATAATGCCTTCCAAAATGTGCACCTCAAAGTTGGTTAAATCCGAATTAAGCCTTGTAACTGTGTAGGTTATTGAGTATTCTTCAGTATTCAAGAAATTTTTAATGAAATGTCAAATCCTCTTGAATATGAAATTTATAAATGTCTTCATATATATAATAGGTTTTTAACTAAAAACAACCATTTTATATAAGTAAGCTAATCTATTTTTATTAATTTGAAGAAGATAAAAATGACGAAATCATTATATCAACCACTTTTATAAAGTGATTGTTGCTAGTTATAATGATTATTAAAAAATAGGTATTTTTAATCTCTCTTCTAACTTAATCATTTGAATTTTTTAATCAAATTCTCTCTTTAAATTGTGGAGTGCACGTGAGCAGCTTCAGGCTTTATACATTATTTTTTATGAAGAGATATCTTCCCTAGATTGTGGAGAACCTCATTGCTCTTAAGACGTTGGGAATTAAAAACAAAGAACAACCATAAATATATATTCAATAAAATATTAAATTCTAACATATATAAATGTTAAATTCTAACTTATATAATGTTTCCTAGTTTAATTGAACTGGCTCAATATAAACAACATAATAATAAAAACACCTTAAAATTTCTAAAGTTGTGCAATATAAAGTTAGCACGAGAATATAAACAACATAACAATGAAAACACCTTAAAATTTCTAAAGATGTGCAATATAAAGTTAGCATTAGATGTCATGATTGAGATTTACAAGGACATACATTTGAAGAGAGAAAACAAAGCAAGAGGGCATTAGAGTTTTCGTAATGATTAAAGGGAAGAGTGATATTGGGAAAATCCCACTATAACTATACCGGGGTTTTGAATATAGACAGAGAAAATGACCATCTAAAAGTCGACCTAGTTTTTACACTACCCCAAACATAGCAAAATAAATGAACAAAAAACAATATAAGAGAAGATCAGTAAATGTACCTTTTATCCCACGTCTGGTGATGATCTCCTCAAGCTTTGTATCTCCAAAGGCTACAAGTCTCCTCCCAAGGCTGACCTACATCCAAGACTAGGCAAAGAAGGGCAACAAGCATGCTATTCATATTCACAAATTAGGGTTAGATATCAAATGCTATGTATAAATCAAAGAAAATACACAAAACATCATCATTTGGGACAGGGGAAACTAGATTCTTTTATTCATCAAACAAAGAATGGGAATTACAATCCTTGTCATCCACCATTCGGTGAACTTGGTCCAGTCTCCTCTTTATAATGCTTCAAGTGAACCTTCAATAAGCCTATTATCACAATCTACTAATCACCTCAACGAAAGGGAATGGATTGGATGGAAGAAAAGGGGCTAAAGAGGGAGTGATGAGGCAGTAACTCACAAAAGGAAGAAAATTCTTAGGAAAGGAAGGGAACTGAAATTGGGTAGAGTTGCATTGTTCTTATGCTTAGTTGTGAAATGAAACCCCAACACCTCCTTTTATATGAAAGAATGGTGGTTATTTGGTTGGGGGATGGGCTATAGAAGGTGAATTGGTTGGGAAACTTCCAATAGCTTGTGAATTTCACTGAATTCCTTACAACTTTTTAATTTTTGTAAATTTTGGAGGTATACACGGGTTTTGTATTGTGCATAAAGTGTATGTACATGGGATTCCTAGCATGAAACAAGTGTATTTACATGGGATGTAATGGTGCAAGGCACGTACATGCTCTAAAAATTGGTTTTTTAAGTAGAGCTCCTCAATAGTGATTTGTCAAATTATGCAAGTAAGAGGGCCAACGCCATGTATGTATGCGTAAGGCATTTTAGGGCTATAACAAAGAGGTATGTGATAAAATTTATTTGTACATATGAAATAGTAAATAACCAGAGATTTTATATTTAGATATTTAAGTGTTTATTTGTTTTCTTCTCTGATTCTCATCAGTGAATTTCAGCTTCATCGGACACAATACTCTTCTATTCCAAACACAAACAGATAAAAATCACACCCCATTCATGTTAAATATATTGTACCCTCAACAGTATAACCATACACTGCCAGCTGTACTGGACAGTTGTACTTTCTATTCCTGTCTTGCTTTGAGCATATATAAGCTCAGCTATTTCCTATTGTTGGATGCACTTCTGAATCTCTTCAGTTCTGTTCTGTACTTCTTTATACATTTGAATATACTATTCTTTTCTTTCTGCATTTCTCTGTCCTTCACAATTTATCAATTCAAATGTAAGTATATGTTTTTGTATTTAAATTGATTACAAACTTTATAACTATATGTACACTATAAAATTCTTTATATGATATGTAAATTGCATATCTAGATGACAGAAACAAGATTTCAGTGAGTTGTTTCAAGGAAATATGGAAATCTAGTAAATCGTTTAAAATATTAAAACGTGATCGAAATCATTGTGGTTAATCACCATCAACCCATCCATATATAGAATTATTATATAATACATAGCCAACGAATCGCCCAATATATTCAACGTGTCATCCTGTGCCATTTAGTTTCAAACAGTTAGGTGCAATGGATTCAGTGGGCTAGAAAGAGAAAAGGATATGCATCAAGCTAGACAACGAATCTCCTAATATGTTCACCATGTCATCTAGTGTGATTTCGTTTCAAAGAGTTAGATGCAATGAATTCAGTGGGATACGAAGACAAAAGGACATGCATCAAGCTATCCATAGGTGTTGACACATCTGACTAGTGTGCTTTGCCATGTAAAATATAGCCATGGGTCTGAAGATAAGGTATGGATATGTCTCTCTCTTATATTATATATGATGGAAAATAGGTGGGTGTTATATGCATGGGCATTTTCTTGTGCTTTTATCGGAGGCCTTGTTCACCAGGGAATTTCTATCTTTCACTAGTTTTCTTAAATCGTAGTCTGGTTCATTCCAAGTCCGAAGAATGTAATAAGGGAAGGCATATATTGCAGGGCGACCCATAGTGAAATTGGCTCTGTTCGATAGCTAACTGAAGAAAGCGAAAACACTGCATATGGATAAACTAATGCCAAATATTAGCTCAACTCCATTGCTAACTGAAAAAAATGAAAACACTGCAGATGGGTATATGGATAAACTAATGCCAAATATTAGCTCAACTCCATTGCTAACTGAAAAAAATGAAAACACTGCAGATGGGTGTCATAGCATTTAGCAATATTTCCAATTTCATTTTCGGTAGCAACATAGACACCCTAGTGGCACGTGTTCCTAAAGATGTCTGAAACATTTATTTATGGATTGATATTGATCCACAATGGCTTGTCCACATATATTCAAAATCAAGTTAGTGACAGGTCTACAACATTTGTGCAAAAGGAGATTATCGTCTTCATTTCAGGAAGCCTTTTAATATACGAGTGCGTTTATTGAATTCTGTGTATGTAGTGCATTACATTATATTTATGTAATATAATGTAAATGGTGGTTGTTGTTTTTCTAAATTTACCATTTTTAAAAATGTGTATATTGGGTATATGTGTGGTGTGGGTATTGTTGTTAGGTTATAGTTGTCACTTATTTGATGTATTAAATTTATTTATATAATTTAAATGTTGGATTTAATTATAAGTTACTATTTATTTTATTCTTGTGAGGTATATGTATTGAACATATATGTGTGATATATATGTGTGTTTATATGGTGATTATCATTTATGTAATGTATCACAGTTTATCACTATATGTGTATTTATATAGTGATTATGATTTATGTAATGTATCACAAGTTATCACTAGTGGTAGTGGTATTGATCATGACTATGGTACTAATATCTATGGTAGACATGAGTACTTATAAAATTATCAATGTGAAATTACGATAATGAATGTGATTGGTGTCGCCCCCTCACAGATAGAAAATAATCTAAAACTACAATCTCTTGGATTACTTTCATCTATGTATTTAATACTACTATCAATAGGAATCATCCGTCTATGCCACTCTTATCACCATGCATTACAATATCATCATTGGTATTAGTAGCATCGTTCATTCTAGAATTACTATTGTGGTAGACTACTATATCATTCCTTAAATTACATGCATGAGTACCTTTTCCAATGGCATTGGTGACATTGATTTTAATACATTCTTATGTGAATATCGTGTTAATGTGTTTGATGTTACTATACTATTAAAATTGTCAATATTGTCAATATTAAGTTGGTATGTGGCCTTCTCATTCACTCTAGTAATATCACCATTGAAAATAATGATACCATCAATTCTAAATCACTCTTGTAATAACATCCATGATGTATACAAAAATCAATCTAGTACATTACTGGTATTCGTGTTGTGCCTTCTCACTCATGCGGGTACTACTATCATTGTTGTTAGTTGTGTTAGGGTTTATAAATCACTATATTACTACCAATATTAAAAATATTGGTGCCATGCAATCTACTTCAATTCATTATTACCACCATCGATAATGTGAGTGTCGTATCTTTTACTTGCTCTAGTACTAACATCCTTGATGATATAGTATCATACCTTATAAAATCACAATATTGTTATTATTCATTCTTATTCACCATTCTATTAATATCATTGACATTATTGGCATCATACCTTATGAATCCAATACAAAAACTTTTCCTAATAACATCAAGGATACTCACTCTAGTACTAACATCATTGATGGCATTTATTTTCCTTCTCACCCACTTTATTACTAACATCATTGGAAGTATTGGCACCATGACTTCTCAGTACTTGTGGTACTAGCATCCTCATTGATATTGGTGTGACATATTCTAAACCACTCTACTAATAACAACCTCAAATATAATAGTGTCATTCCTTCACACTCACTTTGGTACTAAGATCATTTCCAATACAGGTTTGTCAATTCCTTCTCACACTAATACTAACTCAACTACTTAGATTGGAAATGATATTTAGTGCCATATTTTATGAATCACTCCAATAATGTCATTGCTAACACTATTTTTTTCATGCATTATCACTCAAATACTAACCACACCACATACGTTGTATGTCATCCATGCCTTTGTGGTCTGTATCAAGCTTGTCATTGTTATCTATATTATTACACCAAGTGGCACATTCAAGAACCCAAACTGAGTGAGATGTGTAACATAATGTAACATTGTCATGACATAGGTTAGAAAAAATAAAGAGTAAAACAATAAAAATTATATTAATAACATTTAGGTAAGCTTATTGTCTTAATATTGGATACAAAGACACATACACAACACATACACACACATTACATGTGACTCACTTCCTCACATTCATGGATGATATCCCAAGTAAAACCATTGTTGTATACTTGTGCACCTCACATAGAGGACTTAAATCCCAACACTTGTTAGAACTTAGCTAACCAAATGCTAGGGCAACTTAGTGAAAACTAGTTCAACTAAATTTTCAATATATATTCTATAGAGGCATTTTCAGTTCCGAAGAATAGGTTTATAATAGGATGGAAGATATACACATAGGATATAGAAATTTTGTATCCTATGTCCACCTTTTTGGAAGTAGATATAACTCCCATGGTTAATCTAAACATGCACTACTCCCCATATACTTCACATTGGAGGGTTTCTAAATGTTCATGGTAGCTAATGTTCTTGACCAAGAATAATGTATTTTCATAGGTAACGCTAGTAATCGAATGGGTTTGATCCTAAGCGATCCTTGAGATTTTTCAAAAGAGAACAGACCAAATGAGATAACCCTTAAAAATTTATACATGTCTATTTGTGTGTAGCATGGAAAGTTTTAGCCTAGTAGGTTACCAAAATAAATTCAAATGGGCTCTTTCAAGGTGAGGTTTGTTATGATTTATCCTATAGTAATCCAATGGAGGTTCAGTATGAATGGGTCTCACTATATTAACTACAACTATTGTGGCTAACAATTGAGGGACCCTTCATTCAAATATTCAGAGGAAGACACGTAATCCCACACGTTTTTCCTTGGAAAAATGTGTTTCTAGTAGGAATGCAATCCACTTCAAGCTTTTTAATCCATAATAATGGATGGAAAATTAATACAAAACTATCAATGAAAAGATGTTGTGAAAAAATAATATAATCTATAGCTCGATCAATGAGCTTCTTGGGGTTTAAATGAGCACCTTGTTTAAAAAATAATTTAATATGTTTATTTCTTTTTGTTAGGAAATTAAATGATTGGAAATTTTTGAGTTGGAGTTTTTTATGAGGGAAAAAAATTAAGAAAATGTAACTAAGAACTAGAGGAATTACAAAGGATTTTCTAGGGTTTAGTGCACTCTTATAGATGCCCTATTTGGGAATGGATTCATTTTTTTTATGACATATTTAAAATTTGAATATATTTTGATGATCCAACCCTCCTTTCTATAATGTTGTAAGTTGGTGGCCAATTATTGTGTAAAAACTATTATTCTATGATGGAGTTTTGGTGTAAATTTTTTGTGTGATGTCTATATGTGTCAGTGTAGGTTTTGAGAATGGTATCTATTTTGGAAATGAGTTCATTTCTCTGTAATTGGATTCTTGAATCTTTTAACTTATGTGCTTGTGGTGTTCAAAGTAATATGAGTTGAGATAATTGAGGGTGACAAACTTGAGAGGTTACTGTATTTTTGGAAACTTTGTGTTTAGATTATGAATTTATTGGTACTCGAGCAAGGATTTCCTGATGATAATTGTAGGGAAAATTAAGTTTGAAGACTGTAATAAAATTTTAGGTCGCAACTTGTATTTATTTGTAGGTAGAAAAATTGAGAAGAAGAGATCAATCTAAGTAGTCAAGGACAATGGATAAAACATAAATATTGTGACAAACAATGCATTATTATGTATAATATAAGTAGTGCATAAGAAGGTTGCATGGACCAAATTGATCAATTTAAGGTAATTGGTTGAGAATTTATAATTGCAACATGATGGGTTCCAAGGTAAAATAGGAGAGAGTATGAGATGACACCAAATAAATTATTGAAATGACCATAAAGATAAAAGAAAATGATGCAATTGAATTTAAGGAATTTATTTTAAGGATGGAGATTAAGATTGAATGGAACTGAGATTGAGATGGAGAGAATGAACTACTATCATCATGGTGGCTATAACTATATAATGTAAGGAAGATAATCATGAACTTAAAGTTTTACATAATGAATAGAAAATAAAAGTTAGTATATAAAGAGTGGCATGTGCAAAATCACTAAAATCATGATTAATTTAATTTACAAGTTATAAAAAAAAAATCAATTCCATGTTAGATTTCAATGTTAAGCATTAAAAAATTATAATATAGGGCGAAAAAAATAACCATATTCTGGATTTGAAAATGTTATTATTGATTGAAAATTTTTAATAGAAATGATGTCTATATAACATGGAAATATTTTCGATACATCCCATGATGAAGAAGGTTCTCTCATTTAAAATGAAGGAAACAATATTTCATATGAAAAGACTGATATTTATATGCAAACAAACTACAAACGAATCGAGGTCCAAGTGCCAACAAAAGATAAAAGTGATTGAGCGTAAGTCGATAAGAAAATAATTGTTACATATGAGGCATACATAAAACTTCGCGGTACAATGAAGATCAAGAAGAGTTACAACTTTAATGCAATAAAGTTCCTAATATGTGGAAGATGATGTGGGAAAAGGCCATATTCGAATACACATGGTAAATCTATACGGCTATATTCTCTAGGATGGGATAGTATTAGATTTTTTGGATAAGTGCACTGGTACATTATGTTATGTTATTTTTTAGATTATGATACTTTTAACTTAGCGAAATAGTGAAGGATTGCAAATGGAGAATATGGTAGAAGGAAATTATGGTATTGATATGAGTGTAAGTAGAAATAAGTTTATGGGAATGAGAGTTATAAGAGATGTAAAAATTTGTTTATATATATATATAATTGAAATTATTACATTAACATGTGAAACTATAATTTGAATAGAATAAATATTTAATGTTTAGAAATTAGTATTTTTTTCACTCAGAAAAAAACAATTTGATTGTTATTCTATTAGGAATCAAGTGAACCTTTCAAATACATATGGATCAAAGAACTGATGATCTCTTAACACTTCGACAAAGGACTATAACCTTAACCCTGATTGCATTGACTTTAATCTAGGAAGTGCATGCAATGTTAGTATTAACAAATGTTAATATTAGTCATCATGAATTTTTTATTGAAGGGATTATTAATTTTTGTTTGGAAAATATCATCATTTTAATAACTAAAAATTCATTTTAATTTTGGAATTTTGGATCTAGTAAGTAAAGAGAGGAATCCATGAAACAAATCAAATGTGTAAAAAATTCCTTATTGAGATAGATTTAGGATAGTGTAACACACATATACATCACATTATATATATATATATATATATATATATATATATTAAAAAATGAAATGTAAATCTTTAGAGTTCTAAAAAATCTTGAGTTAACACAGATTTAGGATGATGTGATCTTTCTTTCTATTTATATATCTTGCAATTCATCTTTAATAATGTAAGTCAATAAAAAAAAGAAAATGTGGTATTAAACATAATTACCTTATGTTTTTTTTTTCTAATATTTATATAATTTAATTTTTATATATAAAGATTTATAAATAATTGTATTACTCTTCTCCAAAACCAAAACCACGTGATTTTCTACCAATCCATTACAATTATCCTCCCCAATAATACAATAATGTTCTTGCTTATATAACTTAATCTCAATTGCAAGTGATAATTATGATTTTAATATATATGCTTGTAAGTTGTAGGTAATATGGACCTATTTTAAAAGACAAATGTAACGAACTGCGTCGTTACGACAACCGTTCTAGTGATAGGTGCAATTTTTTTTTTTTTGTGTTTAAGGTGTGTGCGCGCGTGTAGAAGTAACAACATACTTGACTCTACGTCGCCACTCGACGACCAACAAGACGCAACCACGACAAAAGTAAAACTGACCACCCGCTCGTCCTACCCTGCAAGGTTAGGACCTCCAGGACACATAATCAACGCTCAAGCCCAGGTTCCCATCGTCTTTAACCATTTAAGGTCTCAGGGCTGGCGACTGTTCTGAGGAACCTGGAGGTGTCTACATCCCACCCGACACCAC
>SNQJ01S0188526.1:4448-18193 GCA_010110895.2 Picea sitchensis
CAAGGCTTGAGATGAGGAAATTGTTGCAGAATGGTAGCTGGTTCCCAAGTGGCATCTGTTGGAGTTGTATCTTTCCACTGGACTAGAACTTCCTTGATGGTTCTCTGATGTAGGTGACGCTCACGCTGGTCCAAAACTGCTTTTGGTTGTAACTAAATGGATCCTTCTTTAGCTAACTCTGGAAGGTTGGTTTGAATTTGGCACTTAGCTCCAATCACCTTCTTTAAGCATGAAACATGAAAAATAGGATGTAGCTTCAAATGGCTGGGAAAAGCTAACTGATAGTCTACTTGTCCCACATGCTTGAGAACAATATAAGGACCATAAAATTTGGGTGCTAGCTTCTGACAATGCTTGGCCTTGAGGGAATTTTTCTTGTAAGGTCGCAGTCGAACACACGCCTAATCCCCTTCTGCAAATTGACGTTCAAAGTGACCTTGATCTGCTTGTTGCTTCATGCGATTTTGTGCCATGATCAAATTCTCTTTGAGTATATGAAGAATATCCTCTCAAGCTATAAGTGTTAGGTCAACCACCTGGACCTTTGAGGCACCTGGTAAGTATGAGAGAACTGAAGGTGGCTTATGTCCATATACTACTTCAAAAGGAGTCATATGTGTAGTTGTATGGTATGAAGTGTTGTACCACCATTTAGCTAGGGGTAACCATTGAGCCCACTTTTCCGAGGCAAAACACCTCAAATATGTTTCCAAGAACTTGTTGACAACTTCCGTTTGGCCATCAGTCTGGGGATGATAAGTTGTGCCGAGATGCAATTCGGTGCCTTGTAACTTGAACAGTTCTTGCCAAAAATTGCTTGTGAAAGTTGGTTCACGATCAGAAACAATAGAGTGTGGCATGCCATGAAGCATGAAGACCTGATCCATGAAAATTTGAGCCACCGTGGATGTTGTAAACGAGTGTTGAAGGGCACATAAATGAGCATACTTGGAAAGGCGATCAACAACCACCATGATGACTGATTTATTTACCAATTTGTGTTAGCCGGTAATAAAATCCATAGAGATATCCTTCCAAATATTAGGTGGAATCGGGGGCAGTCGTAGTGTGCCTAGATATTTGACTGTTTCTCCCTTGTTGTGTTGACATACATCACATTCAACGACAAAATTATGAATTTCCTGTTTCATACCATCCCAGAAAAAGGAACGTTTGACCTTGTCATAGGTTTTGGTGAACCTGGAGTGCCCTGCTGTGGGTGTAGCATGAAGTTCAGAAAGTACCGCGTATCAAATATTTGATTGTTTACTTAAATACAAATGGCCTTTGTATCAAATTTTATCATGGAGCCAAGAGTACCCTGAGGAAGCTGGAGCATTGGACTGCAATTGTTGGATCAACTGCAAACTTTTGGGATCTTGTAGCCATTCCTGACGAATGGCTTGGAGCCAATCTGGGACAGTGAATGAAAGAAACAAAATGGATCCTTCATCTTCATATTTGTGGGAAAGTGCATCTGCAACCACATTGTCTTTTCCTCTCTTGTAAATGATCTCATAATCATATCCAAAGAGCTTAGTCACCCATTTTTGTTGTTCTAGGGAGGAAATGCGTTGTTCCAGAAAATATTTGAGGCTTTGATGGTCTGTATTAATTTGGAAATGTTGCCCCAATAGATAAGGGTGCCACATATCAACGACATGCATAATAGCCAACATTTCCTTTTCATAGATGGATTTGCCCAGATTTCTTTTAGATAGTTGCTTGTTGGTAAAGGCCAAATTTCAACCCTCTTGCATAAGGACAGCACCAATTCCTTTCCCTAAGGCATCACATTCCAACACAAATATCTTTGTGAAATCGGGAAGAGCGAGGACTGGAGTGGTGCACATGGCCATCTTCAAGGTATGAAAACCTTGAGCAGCCGTTGGAGTCCAAGTGAAAGAATTCTTTTTTAGGAGAGCAGTGAGAGGTGCTGCAATCTTCCCATAATTCTTAACAAACTTACGATAATACCCTGTTAATCCCAGAAATCCACGCAAGCTCTTAAGAGTCTTTGGGTGAGGCCAGTCTTTCATAGTTTCAATCTTTTTAGGATCCACCCTGATGCCATCCTTGCCAACTAGATGACCCAAGTATTCTACTTCTGAGGCGCCCAAAAGAACATTTAGATTGTTTTAGGAAATGTTGTTGCTGAGAGAGTAGATGGAGAACTCGATCCACATGAGCAAGATGGTCTGTCCAAGTTTTGATATAGATTGGGATATCATCAAAGAAAACTAAGACAAAATGGTGGAGAAAAGGATGGAAGACATGATTCATGAGGCTTTGGAAGGTGGAGGGGGAATTACACAAGCCAAAGGGCATGAAAAAAAACTCATATTGGACCTCATGAGTTCTAAAGTCAGTCTTGGGAATGTCTACCTCTTTCATATGTATCTGGTGGTAGCCCAAACAAATATCCAATTTAGTGAAGAATTGGGCAATTTAGTGAAGAAAGATCCAATCAATGACAGGAATGGGGAATTTATCTTTGATGGTAAGTTTGTTAAGGGAAAGGAATTCATGACACATTTGCCAAGAACCTTATTTATTTAGGACCATGACCACAGGAGAAGAGTAGGGGCTTGTACTAGGGTGGATAACGCCTGCATTAAGTAGTTCCTGGACCATTTTCTCAATTTCATTTTTTTGGGAAAAGGGGTGACGATACAGACGGATATTGGGAGGAAGGATTCTGGGTACAAGGGGAATGGAATGATCATGAACACCATGGGAATGAGGGAGTCCTTGGGGAGTGTAAAATACCAATTGATGTTTAGAAAGGATGGCTTGGAGGTCTTACAAGACTGAGGGTGTCTCTGTTGCTTGTATGGCATGGAGTTGGGCGATAACACCAGAGTGAACTTTTTGGGGTAGCTTTTCCATGCAATGGGAACTAATGATCTCAGGTGAACTGACAGTGATGCATTAGAACCTATATTGGTGGCCCTCCTGGTCGAATTGCATGGTTAAGTCTTGACAATCCATGAGAATGGGACCCAAAGTCCTTAGCTAGTCTGCACCCAACACAATGTCACAACCTCCCATGTTGATAGAAAACATACGGGATTTTAGGTGGTAGTCACCAATTTTTCATCACAGTTATAACAAAGGCCTTTGAGTTGGCATTCAGCCATTTCAACCCTGGTCAATTTTTGGATCTTTAGTGGAGTAGAGGGAGTAGTGGGATTTACTGGTTTTGGGCGAGGGATAAAAGAGGGTTTTCGGTTTTGAGAGGATACCACCTGTTGTTCTTCTTTAGCTCTTTTAATAGCCTCCACCCAACTCTGAGGCTGATCCATGAGGACATGGGCTCGAATCTCATCCTTGAGGTCGTTGATAAAACACTCTCGAAAAAAGGCATCAGGCATGCCATATGTTCTAAAATCCATGTGCTCAAAGGAAGCTATAAAGTCTTCCATTGTTCCTAATTGTTTCAAATTTGTCAAATGGCCCAAATGGTTGATGTCAGTATCAAAGCGTTCATAAATCTCTGACACAAAGTGTGTCCAAGCAATATACCCTTGACGAGAAGTTTTTCTCCATTGCCACCATTTCCACCATTCTTGATCTAGATGGAGAACACCATACCGGAGTTTGGCCAAGTCATCTGTAATGTCGTATAAAGAGAAATAATGTTCCATTTGGGTTACCCAACCAGTGGGGTTCGAGCCATCAAATTTGGTCACATCCACCCGTGAAAGGCATAGGTCACATTGAAAGTGATGGTTCTGAAAGTTATTGGAATGAGAGGAATGGTCACCTTCAGGATGTGGAGGTGAGGAAGAGGAAGGGTTATCTATAGGGATATGTAATTTGGTGCAGAGTGCTGAAAAGACTAATTCAAGTTGGGTGGTGAGGTCTTGTTTGATTTCCTCCATTGAGGACTGCATGGTTGTATTGATGGTTGAAACATTGGCATTGATTTGTTTCACTTCTTTTTGGGTTTCGATGAGACCATATTGCAAGGTGTTGAAGCGAGCTTCTAAGTCTTGGCTACAGGTATGGGCCATGAGGATGGGGGAACTGAAAAGGAGTGGGTGGGGTCAATTTTTTTTTCAAAAATTGATATGGATGAATGTGATAAGGGTGGAGAGATGAATCCAATGAAATAGGTCTCAAATAATGGTGAAAAAATTTCTAGACTTAGGTAATCTAGGCCGATCCATACACAGGTGTTGTTTGATGTGCTACCACTTGAAGGGGTACCAACATGGGTTACAAGGGTGGCCAAAAAATGTGCGATTAAGTACCACTTGTATTTCCTGCATGTATGAATCCTTCAATCATGGGTTTATGCATGTAACAATAGATCTCTATGGCTTAAAGACACCAGAATATGTCTCTACCCTGAAAAAAATTTTAACCCACACTTTCTTCCGAGGAAAGTGCTTTGATACCACTTGTAATATACCAGATATAAAATGTATGTAGAACATAAATAAAATGCTAGAAATGGCAGAATAACAAAAATATAACCAGAACATTCACCACAATAGCATTGAAATGATAAGAGAACAATAACAGAAATAGTACTTTGAATCTGAAAGCAATGTTCACGGGCCTCTTCGAGGGAGAAACCTCCATTTGAGCAGAGCTCTATTACAATAATATCCAATTTGGGTTTCTCATACCCTCGACTCCTATTTATACTAAAACAAAGCATCTAGAGGAAGATCCTTTTAGAAGAGGAAGCTTCTATAAGGTCTTCTTACATCCGCCTTATTATATTTTATTGAAAGGCCTTATTAATAATGACCTTTTTTACATCCGAATATATTGTTCTACCTATATGTGGGTTAGGACCCTAACATTTTCTTCCACCCTATGGACAAATTTTTCTCTAGACAAAGGAATCATAATCAAGTACTCTGCAAATTACTATCCCCGAGGAAATGGTGTGGTTGAATCGACTAATAAAAACCTGGTAAGGATATTAAAGAAGATGGTTATAGATAACCAAATAAATTGGCATAATCTAATCTATAATGCTTTATGTGCCTATAGGGTCACACCCAAGGAAGCTCTAGGAAATTCCCCATACCTTTTGGTCTATGTGAAAGAAGCCCTCTTCCCAAATGGACTCTATATTCCATCTCTTCAGCTGGCCCAAGATTCCAAAAAAGAACCCTCATCAGTCATGCAACAAAGGATTAACACTCTGCTCATGCTGGAAGAGAGAGAGAAAATTCTAAGTCAAAATTCCTAGCTCACCAACAGATAGTGAAAAGTTGGTTCGATAAGCATAAGGCTAAAGAAAAGAATTTTGAAGTAGGAGAATTAGTCCTGAAGTGGGACAGAGCAAATGAACCTAAAGGGAAACATTCTAAGTTTTAGAGTCTATGGCTTGGACCTTTACAGGTAGGTGAGAAAATCGAGGCAGGCACTTATCGGTTGCAAATTCTGAGGGGGGGACTTGATGCCCTCCCAGTAAATGGCCAAGCCCTAAAACAATACTTCCAGTAAAAATATATATGTGTGTGTGTGATTTACATTCTTTGTTGAATATCTTCATGATTGTGCACGCACTTCTTTTGTTGTTTCTTTTCTTCCTAGATTTCTTTGATTTTGAAGGTATGTCCAATAAAACGATCGTTGGTCTTAAGATCACGCAATGTAGCAAATGTTGTTCCTAAATCATCGCTCACTCACAAACACTAGAAGCACTGGAAAACTTGTGGTTACTTTGAGGAATCCTCTATCCAACTAGAGCAAATGAACAACTTCGGAGAAATGTCAGAAATGTCTACTTTGTGGTTCAGTTAGACCTCAAGGGAAAGAAGGAAATCTAGAAAGGACTACATAAACCCAAAATACGGAGCTAGCGAAGCATCCACCTTAACTCTCTCACCTAGAAAATATAAAAAACATCCTTCTCTCCTACTCACTCAGTGCATCATGTTGAAATAAAATTGATATTATCAAAAGAGTGAACAGTAGGAGAGGGTATGCAGATATCTTTTCCAGGGCTATGGACACTCATTGGCAGTGGAGCGACACCGAAGCAGAGGAGTAGAGGTAATTAAAGGCCTCATGTCGAGGAATAGTTTTCTAAAACTTTGTAAAAAGGGGGGCATGAGTCAGGGTCAAAGGAAGCGAAGAAGGAAAGAGGTTAAAACCCCACAGGAAGACCTGGAAGCATCAACCGAAGGATGTCAGATGCAAAGGTTAACAGGTTCTGATTTAAGACCATTTGAGATTCTCCATCAATTTTTGTATCAGTTGAGCCTTGGAGGAGGAACAAAGATTCTGCTTTCACCCAGTGAATCGCCATTTGTTGAGCACTCAACACATCCTAAAAAGTCTATGTCCATTTTTTACTTTTTGGGTACCACTTGATCCTTTGCACTATCTATTTTTCCTTCAGTATGAAACTGATACCTGCGCTTATCTTTTATGTTTCATGTCTGAATTTTTTAAAGTTTTCTTGAACATACGAAAAAGAATCATCTTAACCATTAAAGGGTACTTAACAACTACTTAAGGAATTGGCAAACTAAAGCTTTCCACAATGCTCTTAGGAGTTCAGAATCGGTAAAGGTTAAAGGTGACGAAAGTCGCTTGAGGAGTTCAAAATAGCTGAGTGTCGATCTTCATCGGTGTCACCGGACGAAAGTCTTTCTTTTTGCTATTAAAATTTGGTAGGAGTATCGTCGAAGACTGATCTGTTTGGCTTCTGCAGGAAAATGAAAAAGTAATCATCATGTGAGGGGAGGAGTGGTATCACCGACCGTCAACTCTCGAAACATTTTCGGTGATGGGAGGTAATGAAGATAAGAACCCACCAAGGATTTGTGCACCTAAAACTTTCTCCGATCACCGAACCCTAACCTCCACGATGGAAAGACATGACATGATGAGACATTTTAACCCTTAGATTCGTTAGGTATGACACATTTAAAGCGTTAGTAAAATTGGAGATCGTGCATTAGTTTCTAATCCGTGCGTGAATGAAAATAAATTGTTTAATATTGTTGATACAATGCATCTGCCTCCGTGCCTCCGTCGTCAACCAGTTAGAATTTAATTGCGGAGAATCGACAATAGTTTATTTTGAATCATTTATTACTTGTATTCACTTGTTGATACGACATATAGAGTCTCTCCAGTTATATTATTTCGAAGTCATTGTGTATGATCTTATTCTGCATGGCAAAGATTTAAGAACAAATAGAGGAGCATGGATAACAATCTGGAGAAGTCGTCCAAATTTCAGTGAGTATTAGACAACTATCTTAGCAAGAATTACAGTTATGTATCCACTTATGGTGTTTTATGCTTTGTTTTTATATTCACAACCCAACGTTTCTCCATACACATGTTTAAAGTCTATTTTAATTGCAGGAACAATGCCTCCGAAGAAACCCTCCACCAGGAAATCCCCAAGAGAACCAAAGCCGCAAGAACTAGAAGCAGGAGAGGGATCCTCCCCAGTAGTTGCAAGACAATTAGAATTCCCCCCCAAACCGGTGCCTGTCATTAAGACATCTACCAAGAAGGCTTTCATCCAACCCCTGGCCTTCGGAGACATAGAGGCAAACATTGGAGCCAAAATATAATTCCCTCGCTAGGAAGATTTGTTTAAGAAAATCAAGAAAGAAGAACCCCTCAAGTTTACCCTGCATAATGATCCTGATACAAGGAAGCTCGATGATGATGTCCTCCAAAAACTCTGTAGGGCTTATCTACACATGGTGGCATGCCGAACTCCGGTTTTTCCTTACATTGAGCTCCTAAAGTGGCTCATTGACCACACCGACGTGCATAAATGTTTGATTAATGATGATAATGGTGGATGCATCGAGGTTTCTTGCCAATAGAGGTTTAGAGTTACTACAAGCTCAAGGAGTCAAAATAAAATTTGAGAATTGATTTCGTTTTGAGTTTTTATGCATCACATGATACCAAAAAAATCATGGTGTCGTGGTGGAGGGAAGACAAAAAATTCATGAACCAGACTATCAGCTAGTATCCAACGGCCAATCTAATGGAACCATACATATACCTGATGGCTTATACGATGGCCATTTCAGGAACAAGTTTCAATTAGGGGGCCATCATATCCAAACAACTGAGCACCTGCATAAGAAAAGCCCATACGTCGAAAGAGGGGGATACCCCCTCCTTCCACATGCCTCGTATCTATTAGACAACATCTACGCTAGGAATTTTTTCTCTGGAATGTACTTGAATTGGCACTCCTCGTAGCTCCCGGTTCATGTATACTTCAACATCTTATGGGAAAACAGGTACAAAAAATACTATGCTCTTATCTGTGACTAGTTTATTGCACATATCTAATTTTTGTTGTTCAGGAAAGAGTGCCCTAGGCTTTCAGAAGAAGCAAAAAAGGTTATATCAAAAGTGGGTCACTAGTATCTAGACGAGCGTGAAACCTACATCAGGGTTTTCAGAGCCATAGGGGCACCCCATTTGTTACCCATATATGTTCCCAACCGACTAGTATTAGGGGAAATTTGCTACCATACCATCTTGCAAGGATACAATGCCACTTTAGTAAAGGACAAGAAGTGGGATTTCATTCCGTATGGGTTTCATATTGGCTTCTACATGGTCAAAGATACCACGCATACTAAGCAAGAAGGGCTAAGTCAACTAAAATTATGGTTCCAAAATGGTCAATTTCGTAAACATGATCCTAAGGGCCTGGTCCTTCAACACGCATCACAGTTATCGCCTTGTTGGCCTTATGCCCTTGATCTGTTTGAATATTAAATTTTCATCGAAAACGCTCAAGATTGGAATGAAGTGGTGTCAAGGAGGGTTGATCCTCGAACAACCAGGTTCAAAGATATGAGTTGGGAAGAGCAAGCAACGTCTTTGGAGCAGACAACTCAAGAAATTCTCAGGACCCAGGAAGGAACTGTAGCATCTAAATCGGGAGAAGAAATATTTTATCCCCAAGAAGGAATCGAAGTGGAGAGATTTTATCAGGAATCCCCGATACAAACTAGGGATTTCCCTGGAATTCAATTTGCATAGAGGATGGGTGAAATTTTGTACCAACAAATCTAGCTACTAATGAAATGGATGCAGGATGATCCGTACCTTATCATAACACCTGCGCTTCCAACTGGTACCTGAGAACGAAGCCCGACGAAGTCAAGCAGCCCCGATTCCACATACCTTGGGAACACTAATGGGTTAGGCAACACTGGATCCACAACATCACTGGTCAATTCCCCTATGGGGAGGACAAATCAAATAGAGGCAGGCCGAGTGTCAAAAGAAAAATGAGTGCCTAATCCCTTTAGCAAACTTATACATATATACAGCGACGACGAAATCCCAGAACCATCTCATGACTCCCCGTTGTGTGTCCATGAGGAAAAAGGTCCCAAGAAAGTTTCCTCCCTTGAGCCCGAAGTTCAAGACAAGCAGGTCTTGAAAAAGGAAATAGAATCTGAAAGCGGCCTCGACACAAAAGAACCCAATGAATCAAAAACCAAAGAAGATCTGAATGATGAGCTCGAACTGGAGGAGACAAAGAAAGGATCCCCTCAAAAGGAAATCAACAGTTATGCGATCGACAAGAAAGTAATTAACGAGTCTGTACCCGACATATCCATTTTTCCCAATACTCAAATCCCTGACGAGCGACAAGTAGAATTCGGACCCACAAGGCACATCGAGGAAGTTAGAGAGTCCAATATTGAACAAATATACACCACCGGTAGTTTGGGAAACAAACTAGCATGGGGCGATCAATAGATACCAAAGCTAGTAGATGAGGTAGAAGATATCTATGTGATCTCCTATGATCAAAATAGAAAGGCCATTGTTCAAAGGACTGTGAAGAAAATCAGTATCTCGTTGGATCACTCCATCTTAGTTACTACAGAGGAGAACTTGATCAACACAATAGACGCTCGGATGTATGAACTAATCGGCATAGGAAAGGCACTCTTAGATGCCACCTTGGATAGATCCAGGAGGGACGAAAAGAAACTAGCTACCCCCCTAAAGGAGATCGATCACTTGTGCCATCTTGCCAAATACTATAAAGGTGCCATGCAAACCGTTGTGTATCTGAGAGGTGAGTTCATAGGAGTTTACAATGAGTTCAAGAAGGAAAGGCACATGTTAACCGAGAACATAGATGATTTCTAGGAGGACACTCTCATCGCACTCATGACATGCAAGGATATGGAGTGATGGTATGAAAGGGTGCAACAAGCGGTAGAAAGACTCGAGTACATTGAGGCAGTCCATCATATGAAAGGGTGCAACAAGTGGTAGAAATACTCGAGTACATTGAGGTAGTCCAACAGGGCCTAGATAAGGAAAAACATGGTATTTAGACGGTAGGGAATAATACTCCTTAATCACATCAAGTGATTACCGAAAGGCTAGGATAAGATGTCTCAAGACTCATATCTAGAGATCCAAGAACAATGGACCCATGTGTACAAGATGTTGAAGATTGGTTGTTGTTGATGTCAAACCCAGTCATGGGTTTTGAATCAGTAAGATTGATGAAGGTATTTGGACATGAAGAAAATGCACATGTGATATACAAGACCCATGGATGGATAGTATACATCATGTTTTTATTGGTGGTATGTGGCACATCAAGCAAAATCCTCATGGTTTAGGAGAAATGAATTTCTGAAGAAGACAAAGTGAATTGAAGACTAAGCACATGTGGTAGGCCCCAAAATACCAAAGAAAGAATTACAAAAATAAGAAAGTGTGAGGACGGCCCTAATATCAAATCAAAAGGAAGTGACATAAATGGTATAAATAAATATCATTACACCATTTTATACAAGTTGAATTTCATAGGAAATCAAAAGCAAAGAAGGTCGGATTTGAGGATGAAGTCTTTTGGTGATGTGTTCTAAGGTATGTTATTTTCTGTGTTATCTTTACCATTTTTCTATAATTTTTTATAGAACTTATTCAGGTGGTGAAATTGCTATGGTATTGGAGAAGACATATCAAGGTAAAATTGTGGTAAAAATTTTGGCTCTTATAGTAATTATGGAGATACACCATGGAAGATAGGGTCAGGACCTGTTCGTCGGGTCAATAAATAGGTGTCTGCAAAACAATCATAACTTTGTCATAGAGAATACAAATGACATGGGAAAATTTTCATTAAATATGGACTTTAGTTTCTTTTGCGTGAGTTTCAGAATCGGATGTTAAACATTGAGTGCGGAGATTTTGTACAAGTTCACTCTTCCTCAATAGACCAGGATTGAATAAAGTCTACCATTCTTTCTATAACTTCTTTTGGGAGGATTCAAGGAGTAAACTTGGAAGAGTTTCAAGAATACATTGAGTAATGTTATATATGCAGATCATAGTACCCAAGAATTGAAGAATTGTAGAAATTGAAGAAGTTTCGGGAAGCATTATCGTGTTCTATGTGATGATTGGTCGATGGTGATGATTTAATATAAAGTTTTATTATCTCATATATTCTTGGGGCAAGGATGGAGAGTTAAATCCTCTTGATATTTGAGGATTGCATCTTCCCTGAGGTTTATCCTCCCTTTACATTTGAATTTGTAGCTACCTTGTGTCATTACTTCCTTTGAACAATAACTATTGATTATTTCTCATATATTGTGCATGGTGTATTGTGGTGCATTGGTGTAACTCTATACTATTGTTCATTTCATTGGATATAATTGAATGGTTTTTTTTTTTTTTTTTTTTTTTTTTTAAATTATAATTTTGATATCACCATCACCTCCCTCCTCGACAACAATTGGTATCGAGTAGGTTCCTTCAGCATTTAACCAATCGGAATGAAGATCCTATGCAGAAATGAAATGCGACATTCAAAATGGGATTCCACCTATTGATGGAAGAAAATTTTGAATACTGAGTAATAGAATGGAAACTTACTTGAAATATCTTGGGTAGATGTTTGGTTCTCAGTTATTTTAGGATACAATGCTTTGAAGAAACCAAAGACGATAGCTCAGAAGGAAGAAAAAGGAACAACAATTATAATAGATACCATCTTGGGTGGATTGATAGATTCAGTAAACTCCAAGGTGGGATCATGTGCATCAAATAAAGATATTTGGGACAAGCTACACAACAAATTCTGGCTATGCAAGGGAAGAAGCAAAGAAGAAGAAGAAGTTGAAAGAAGATTACAACTTCTCATATTTCAAAGAAGAAAAATAGAGGTAAGTTCTTTTGTTTTAATTTGTGAAGGAGTAGGATATGTTGAATTTGAAATTCCCTGTCCCACAATCCAAAGCATTTCTTCGAAATAGCAAGCTCAAAGACATGTGAAAACTAAAAAGGAATTGTATATGAAAAGACACCAGTAAAGCTTTCAAAGAAACAATTACCAAACCAGAGAAGAAACCATTTCCTTTGAAACTCTACTCGAAGAAGCTACGCATGTAACAACGTAAGGTCCAAACGATAAAAGAGAAGAAGATCAGAGAAACTTGAACAAGAAGTTGTCTCATTGAGGAAGAGCTTAAGAAACTCTCAAGTGCCAAAATAATTAATACATCTTGGATGCATGGGTGAAACTTCATACAAAGAAGATGCAAATACCAACAAGAAGGTTGAAGAAAGAGCTACACGAACAGTTGATGAGAAGTGGACTAGGATACCAGAAAGAAGGAATGATTACAAAAGAGATGAATATCCAAGAAGACCTCCTACCTTCAGGAATCAAAGAAGCTTCAATTAGTATGAAGGAAACTACAGAAGAGTAGATCATGAAGCCAGATGGACTACATCACAAAGAAGGTCACTTACTCTCAAGTATCAAAATTTCTTTCTTGGTCATTGTTATACTTGCAAAAATTTTGGACATAAGGCAATTAATTGCATAATCAATGGAAGGAAAAAATATGCAAGAAACATGAATGGTGTAGATAGAATATATGGAAATAATCATGGATTTGTCAACAGAAGTTATAATTCATTTTACCCATTGATGGACATAAATATTGTATTCTACAAATGCAATTATCTTGGCACAAAGCACGAGATTGAAGATATGTGAATGATGATGTCCCTATGCCAACCACAATATGGAGAAGGAAAGAGATTCCAAACATTGAAGATTGTTGAATAGCATTAACCACTAAAGAATGTAAAGAAGAAGATGAATGGTACATAGACAATGGATGTTCTTCACACATGACTGGGGATCAAGACAAATTCATCATCTTGAAGAGAAAGGATGGCAATGTTGCATTTGGAGATGACTCATCTGCGAAATACTTGGAGAAGGTGTAGTAGAACTTGGAAGAGAAAATGTAAAAGAAAAGAATTTACTATTGGTTGAAGACTTGAATCATAATCTACTCAGTGTTAGTAAAATGTGTGATCAAGGATACACTCTTACGTTTGACTCCCGAAATTGTAAAATCAGAAAAAATAACTCAAGAAGATTGGTTGCAACTACAACAAGAAAACCGAACAATATATACATCCTAGACATGAAGAAGAGAGAGACTATAGAAGCCACAGAAAAGGATTCCAAGGAAGAAAGAGTCCCAAAGACCAAAAATAAGGATGAAGTATTATTGAGTGCCACATGTTCAGGGGGAGCAGCCCCAAAGAAGAGAGTTACCTTTCGCCATTAAACTCAGGGGTAGAATCCCTACCCTTTGCCATTGATGTCAAAAGGGGAGAGAAATTGGGATCATGATGATAGGGGGAGAATGAGTGTTTCCATCAATGACAAAGGGGGAGATCGTTGGAAGATTGGTTTTTGTCATTGATATCAACCC